>JAQGAA010002038.1:0-13715 GCA_034696425.1 Isotoma viridis | reverse complement strand
GATACGGAGGAGAAGATGCTTTTATAAATATCAAATACATGATCCCAATTTACGAATCTGTCGTTTTGAATTAATCTTCTCCAAGATGTTTTCAACTTCTGATAGAAATGTCCACTGCCATGATTATTTGAATAACTTTTAAACAAAACTACAATTACGTATTATCAACATACATGCAACAAAAACTGCCAGTAATAAATAAATGAATAACGCAATTAATTTTTTAAAATCAGCCAAAAAACTCTTGTCTAAATGTCAAAATTACGCCTGCTATATAGGTCTTAAATGATGTAAACTTCAACCTTAATTCCTTATAGTTTGCTTATGAATGATCAATCAAAAGCTTTTGTTAGAAAGAAACAGTGTGTATACATATAATAATGTAGATACAATAGGTATAAATTGTCTTGTAAGTGTCTGTGATATAATTATATCGTATCGTCCATAAAATTAGAATAACTTTTGTTGAAATGATGAGTCCTGTCCTAACACAACAATAATAGAATGAACAATCGGATGCAACAATCAAAAGTATGTACAACAATAATTGAATAAATGCAATCAATCAGAACCAAAAACTAAAAAATTCGTTCAAAATTTCATAAGAATTTCAATTTATTGCATTTTTCTCTTCCCCTCATATAATCCTCATCATAATCATAATCTCAGTAGTTAATTGAATCGAGTAGATAACTTAAAAAGTAATTTTAATAGCTATATTTATAACACTAAGCTTTAATTATTTTTATCAGTTACACATGTTTCCTTACTTGAAGTAACAGCTTTATTTTAAATATTTAAATTTCTTTCCAAAGAGGTAGCATATAGGTTTGTTCATTCATAGTTTTATAGGTAGTTGGTAGTAGTAGTAGTTGACACTTTTGTTAGGAGAGGTTATTTCATTTTATGATATTTCATTTTTTATTTGATATGGTGATAAGCAGTATTATTTTAGTATGGTAGATATCATTTTCTTATTTGCATTATACTTTAGTAGTTCTATAAAAGCATATTTTACTAGTATAAAAGTTTTATCATTTTATTTTAAATTATAATTTAGTGACACGTTAAAAAACAAGCGCATTTTATTATTTAGATTATAACGATTATTTTATTATTATTAGCTCAAATAATAAGCAGTTTTTATTAACTAAAGCATTTATCATTAATCTTAAGTACATGTATTTAGCAGGGATTTTTAAGGTTAAAGAGCAAAAAAATGTGGAAAAAGATTAAAGAAGCAAAAGAACGATTATATAGTTTTTATATTTATAAAATACTAACCTATTTCAGAATATTTACAATTTACATAGAGCTAAATTACAGGTTTTAGCAGTAATTGAAATGCATGTAATTTTATTATTTTTTACGCGTTTTCAGATCCGAATTTTAGTTATTAGTCGAAATTATCCAAAGAACTTACAAGTATTTAATGTTTTATGTACAAATTACGTCAGAAGTCAAACTCGATCGTAGGTCAAATATAGGTCAGTCAATATTAAATACTTTATAATAATACAATTATCAGTTTATAATACAAAAATCGAAAGCTGCACCATCATAACATACATTTTATATATAACAATAATCAACATTGTGTGAAAATTTCCTTGAAAGTTTCATAAAAACACAAAAAGTAACAAAGCCTTTCTGATGACTCATTCATGATTTGCCTCCCTAAGTTCTATACTCATTTCTTACAGGGGGAGGAGAATTAGTACAAACGCTAATCCCGGAATCGCTAGACTTTTCGCAATATAAAAATCGGGAATTATTTTGCTGCTGTAAATTATTCGATTGTTGCATATTGGGATTACTAGGACTAATATTATTACTATTAGGAATACATTGCTGCTGCTGGATTGATTGTTGAGAAGACATTTGCTCGACATCATCAATATTATCATAAGTATGGGAGTTAGGGCTTATCCTAAGGTTATCTCTGCTACCGGTGGATTGAAGTGGTGGCATTGGTCCGAAGATTCCATTAGTTTCGAATAAAGACTTTGCTTGTAAAAATCTACTTCGAAATTCAGCATGATGATCTTGTTGAGAAGCACGACCACTAATGACACTCCCAGCAGCTCCATCAGTAGTAGTAGTAGTTCCAGAGGGATTCATTGATTGTTGTTGAATAGGATTGTGAGTTGTGGACGAGACAATATTATTGCTAGGAGCATTGCCACCACTGCCACCACTACCCGAAGAGTAAACTGGCCAATAACCAGGAATATTACAAGTCCCCGAGTTTCTCAAAGGAATCTTTGGACTACCTCCGTCAGTTGTGGTTGTAGGATCAAGATTGCTATTTTGATTTACTGGACTGCTTTTTGATGAATTGGCTGAGATAAACCTTGCAATATTTCCTTGTTTACTGCCACCCCCACTACTACCACCGAAAACGGTGGTAGAAGTGGTAGTACTCGAAGAATTTGCATGTTGTTGATGGTGGTGGTTTTGGTGATGCCAAGTGGAATTGGATGACTTTTGAAGATTTATTGGAGACAGGATGATTTCCTCCGTTTCTGCATCCGGATGACTGCTTTCTCCAGCATCTTCAAGACCACTAAAGAGACCACCACCACTAACTCCTCCGATGGCACTACTAACAACACTTGAAAAGCTCCCTGGACCCCCACTACCACTACTACCAAGACAAATATTGCCTTTTCCATTCCCCCCTCCACCACCACCAATATTGGCTAAGGGTCCATCATCCATCAAATCTTCTTCGCCGTCTTCACATTTACCCACAAATATACCAGAATCTCGAGGGTGATTGTTAAATCGATAGAAGCTATTAGTATTTGTTCCAGATGGTAGATTGGACCCTTTGGACTTTGGTTGAGTTTGACTATTTTGGCTAGGATGATGATGGTGGACTTGTACTGCTGTGGTCACACAGTCTTTAGAGTCTAGTGTCTTATGCGGAGTATGTTGTTGGTAGTATTTGTATTGGTATAAAGTCTGAGCTGGAGGCCTATGGTCTACTATAATAGGTTCTTCGGGATGACCTTTTCCATTTCCTTGGTGGTGATGGTGACGATGGTAAGTGCAGGATGAATCTGTGTCATATTCTCTAAGAAGTTCCACAGCCGTGAGAATTTTTGCACGGTCTGCTGCAGCCAAGATGCCCAATCGGTCTAAATCCTCTTCCTCGAGCTCTTTGAATAAATCCAGCGTCTCAAATCCATGAAGGATGAACAGCGAAATGTGCTCCTGTGGATTTTAATAGAAGGAAAAAAAAACATATATATTAGATGTATATAGTAACAATCGCAATTTAGGTACAGCTGGAGTTGGAAGTGAGTGAGATATCTCAATAATAATAATAAAAAAACGGGTAAAAACCCGAATTGAGGATTTACTTCTGTCCTACTGACTACTACAACTATTACTATCAGATACAGTAATAAAAAAAAACTAGTTTCTCAGCCTGTGACTACGGGCCAGAAGGAGAGTCAACTGGAAAAAGGTAAAAAGTAAAAAGACTCAAGACTTCCAAAAACTCAGTGATCGGTTATTATGTGCTTTTGACCAAGTATATAGATTTCTCTCAAGAGATATTCGAATAAAATGTTGAAGAATCATCATCATGAGAATCATCATATAGCAGTAAAATGGTTTGGGATGATCACAGATGAGTTATAGAGGTTAGTGTAAGAAACCCTACTGGGTCATTCGGGAGATGATGATGGGACTTTAAGGGAAGAAGGGTGTATCGTATCGTAACGGATCTATCTACTTGGTCTAAAAAGGTAATATTTTTCGAATCCCAATTCCAATTTCAACAACTCAGGCTCAATTCCGTCCGGTTTTGCTATTTTCGGTTTTATCTGATTTTTTTCATCACTGTACTACTCCTACTACTACCCGAAGACTATGCCATACAGGATGTTCTTCTAAGAAAAGAACACACATACCAGTTACTATGTACTTTGAATCAAATTCGAGATAAAAATGCTCTCTTTCTCTCTATAGTTTAGTATGTTTAAGATACTTCAGAGAATATTTTTTTTTGTTATTGGAAAATCGGTTTGAAGAGTTGAAATGTTAAAAACTGGTACTATTGACAATGTGGGTTGTATTTTATTTTTATAGGGGTATTAGAGATATTTGACGGACTGTGAGTAGGTAGTAATACTAAAAGATGAAGGAGTGTACTATGAGAATAAGAAAAAGCAAAAGGTTTTTGGATGGATTTCAACATATAAAGAGGATTTAGAAAAAATACTTGGACTTTTTCGGACAGAGACTGCTTTATCTTCAAATAAAATCCGATTATGTTCTCCGGATATTTGTAGTCACTTTCTAGGACAAACCTTGTCATCTCTACCTAAAGCTACTTTTTTCTTTATGAATAGTCATTTTTTATAAGAATGAGTTGAAAGGGGCTTGACTTTTTGGATGTTATGGGTGAACGATTCGGAATGTAAAAAAATAAAGTTTTGACTTGATAAACCTTTTAATTTACAAAATGTGACGGTGAAAAACAGGACATTTTATATAAAAAAAGGTATTTTGGAAGTTACAAATGACGATAAAAGATTTTTCGTAAAATTTAATTATTGGAAACTTGAAAGTAGATATATATATATGGAGAAATCAATCCCTTGTAATAAAATCAATTGTTATAGATAAAACTCGTAATTATTTACAATAAGTCATTTATCAAAATCTAAAAAAATCAAACTCCTATTTAGTCCCAGTGTTACTTGATGTCAAGGCTATTGGGATCAAATAAAGCCATAAAGAAAGAAAAAACTTTCACCATTCATCTCATCTCTGTCGTCTCGTTGTATAAAATTGATACGATTAACTGTCTCTCTCACTTTGCTCATAGAATAGTAATGCAACATGATAAGTTGAGTCTAATGTTTAGAAATCTTGTGCTGGGGGTTTAAAATGTTTTGAGAAGATTTGAAATAATAAATCATGTTAAAACCCCCACCGACATGAAATTGCGGTCAAAGGTCAAGTAATAATAATAATAATTAATTGTATGATTCTCAGAATATCTCAAAAATGCACCTTGACTTCTCACACACAGGAATTATGAAAGGCACTGCTACTACTTATAACTTTATAGTAGTCTGACTCCTGACGTGATGTTGGCTACCTTTGAAAAGGAATAAGTCAGACTTTGTTTTTTTAAGTAGCTTTCCCATCCTGGTCAGAGCAGGTCAGCCTGCCGTATTGAATTTGTTTTAGACACTTCCCACATATAGGTATCTTTAGTATAGAAAAAGAGATTCTAACAAGAGTAGTAAGTAGGAGTGATCTGGATATATTTTGTGAAAAAAGAAAGGTGTAAAGAAAGAAGATGGTCCAAAGTCCCTTTTATCCTATTCTGTCTTACTTTCTTTCTTTATTTTCAAAGACTTTCTTTCATACAAATACAGCTCTCTCAGGGGAAATAAAATGGACTCACTCAATGTCATGTCACTCCGACTTGTCACTCTTCTTATACTTTGGGGGTGCTTTTCAGAAATTTCATGAAATAATTGTTGGAAATTGGTTTTTACTTTTTTGTATTCTCAGTCTGACTTGTTATTTTTTACAAAGGACATTTTTATGATTAGGGGGTTGACTTATTGTTAAATGCTGTGGGTGGATTATTCGGAATGTAATTAATAAATAAAAAATTCTTTAATTTGATTGTAAGATAAATCTTTTTAACAAAATTTGTGAAGGTTAAATTTGAAATTTGAAATTTTTTTAATTTTGAAAAAATTTTGGAAGATATGAATGACAAGAAAAAAGTTTTCGTAAAATTTATTTAGCTGACTCTAACAACAGATTCCATATTATGAAATTAAGTTATATATAATAACATATAACTAGAGGTCAAACGTAATTTAGATCGAAGTGTTTAGGTATTTCTGTCGCCTAATACACATTTAACCCTTGACATATTTAAAAAAAATATAAAATTCGTTATTTATGAACCACAAGGCCAAAACGATACATCATCAACGCTAACACTTAACATCATGATAACCGCACCGCACATTACGACCTAATATCACCCTCTAACACAACCTCTTCATTCAGTTTAGACTTCTATTATATAAACCAAGGATGAAAAATGCATTTTTGTCGTGGATAAACTATCAACAAATGTATTTTTTTGTAAAAAGATTTAAGGCTGTTTTGAATTCAAATGCTTTTCTAATAATAATAAAAACCAGCACTTTGTATTGATTTTTCTTATGGGGAATCTAAAATTTTGAAATAAGAGTGTGTCTATCTTTTATCTTTCAACTTTTAAAAAAAACCCTCATACCCCTATGTTGTACCTACTTTTTACCATTACCAAATCGTCCTATTTTTCAAAACTTTTTACGATTAGCATAAAGGAAAATAGATAAAGAGAGAGCCAGAGCTTCAAAACATATTTTACAACTCGGTGCACACACCTTTCATCACTTTTGACTTGAATATAAAATAGGGTTGGGTTAAAAAATATTGTTAAATACCCGGGTATCTGTTTATGGCTTTCCTACGTACTTAATACTAAACTTGAAAAAAGTAAAAAATCGGGTTTTTTATCAGCCCTACATAAACCACATTTTTCTTTTTAACCAACTCAACCACAATTATTCCGCTAACCCTAAAAAAGTCACCTCACCCCTTTTTTACTTTTCATATACCCGAGATTCAGTTATTTTTTGTCCTCTCAAAAGAGTGAAAAAAATTGACAAGAAAAATGAACTAAAAAAAGAAAACATTTAAAGGTGATAAATGCATATTTCATTTTATATTTTTTCTCACACACTTTTCACTACAAAGTGTTTCTTGAATGGATTTTGAAATTCCAAAAAAAAGGTTACATAAAAAAGTAATGTAAATCTGAATAACTTTTCGCCTCAAGAATAAAAGGTGACGGTGGTGGTGATGATTCAATGTGACTCTCTGTCATCTGTGAGCTGTTCAGAGTTAAATGTACCAGTAGTACCAGTACCAGTAGTAGTTTCACAGTGCTGTCTGTCTCCCCTTTTTATTTAAAAATTTAACTCAACTGAATGAAATTAAGTTGTCTGCTCAAGTTAGTGAAATCGTCAACTTGTCTTCGTCTAAATCTAAATGTATTTTCAGATTCGGTTTGATATCCCAATTTTTAATTCTATTCCATGTCTCATCTCATCCGATCTCTATACCCTATCCTCTATTATGTATACATTTATATAAAAGCTACCACCAAAATCCATCTTTTTCTCATTAAAGTCTTATCCTTCCGGGAGGGATGGGAATAGAAAAGTTCCAGGACGAAAAGGAAGCGGAATATTTTGTTTTAAAATTATAAGTGGGTTTTTGGTTTTTTTTTACAAAATTGTATTTATGTTTTACAACTACGACCTACTACCTATGTGATATTATTAAAATTTGCTATAATCAATTTATCGGCGTTGCAAAAACAATATCAAACAAATTTTAACAAAAAGTTTTGGTAAAAAAATTGAAAAATTATATGTAACTAACTAGGACGCTAAGCAAACAAATGGAACCCTTACGAAACTCTTGAGTTCCACCTCATTAACTAAATTAATCAGATAAATAGGATGGAAAATTACAAAAATAATTTATGTACCCTCCTCAAGAATAACTGAACTAACAGATTCCAGGAAATTTCAAAACGTCCTAATCCTAAACCTCATTTTCAAAAAAGACCCCTAACAATTTTCCTTAGTTCATATAAAGATTTATTTTTTGAAAGATGAATCTTATACTCACGTCAAGATTGATACGATGAAGTAAATCACCAACACTTTTCGGTCTTCCTTTTTTCACCACGTTAGATTTCTTCCTACCCGATGGAGTTCTCGGTACAGGAGAAGACTCTTCATCATCATCAAGATTTTTACCATTATTACCACCAAGCCGGATCTTTGAACTTTGACACTTTCCATCTCCTCCACCAATAGGTTGTAGTCCATCCTCATTCAAAGTCTCTTCATCTTGATCATTTTGATTTAAAACTCCACTTCCTCCACTACCACCACCACCACCCCCATCACTGACTATACTTCCATTACCACTCGTACGTCTAACTCTTATACGAGAATTCGTTGTTGGAACTTGTTCATCTTCTTCATCCGAAGAATCCAATCCCCGTCGACTTTCTCCATTCATCACATTGGCAATATTTTGACGTTCCTCCAAGTCCCAAGAGGATCCGGTGGTGGTGGTGGATGTGCTATTTCTGGACTTGATACCAGAATTTTTATGGCCCTTGTTGTTGTTCTGCAGTTGGTATCGATTATTCCCTTTGTGAGCACTGTTGTTGTGAATGTGATGATGATTATTCTTATGATGGTTGTGCTGACATGAGCCTTTTCTATGTTGAGGGTGGTGGACTTGTTGACCATCTCCAATGTTATTAAGAATCTCAGAAGAGTCTGATGATGGATGTTCGGCACAACAACAATGGTAGTTTGATGTATCTGCATAATCTCCGTCTTCAATTCCTTCTGTTGTTGTGTCCAACCCGTCAGCATCTGAACAATCTGTTATCACTTGGACATTTATGAACTTAAAGTGACCCACTTGGTTTCGAACTTTTCCTGTCCATAGTCCTGTGGCTTTTTTAGAAATTATGTGGATTATGTCGCCTTTCTGGAATATTTAAGATTAAAAAGTTATTTTTTGATTGATTTAATACGAAAACATACAAAAACGTCTTCTGGTAAAGGTAAGCTATGTTTTATAGGATTAGACAAGTTTGTATCATCTTTAATTGTCATAAATTTTTCTAGTTTTTTGATATTCATACATTTTGTCTGAACTTCCCATCAACCTATCTTGCACATTAGTTAAAAATCAATACTGCCCGAATGAGTTAAAGGAATATTGTTGGTTCATTTGTAACAAATAACTAAATAAGCTCACCACTCGCTGTTCAAAATCATTAATTTAAACCCACTGAAACCGCTAATTGTTTCATAAAGTTATAAAAATGTACAATATTTAACATGAGCTATTTAAATATTTAAAAGCATCACTATTTTTTTTCATGAGAACACAACTAAATATCTTGTCTGGGGTTTTTGTTATGCCTAATACTGTACATAATATATTACTGTATTATCTAAAAAGATTTAGACCATTTTTATAATAATTCTGTCCTAAAAATATAACTTGTAAATCCAAGTCATTAAAAGCCAATATCATTAAAAGTATCTAAATTTAAACACAAAATACGGATGATTTTGCTGAAACCTGCTTGTTATTATTAAAATCGTATAATGTTAAAAATTATAAAACCCAAAATGTAATTTTGAAGAACTGATTTACTGGCAAATCTTTGAAACAGATATCTGAAATTGACGAATTTGATTCCAACAACGCAACGGTCATTACATTTTTGATTGGCCAGTTAAAACAAAAATTTTGCATTTGTAGAATCATGAATAAAAAAACTTCAGTATAAATACTTATTTCCTAACATACATTTATTTTTTCCTTAGAGTAATCTGTACTTAACCAATTAGAATTTATTGTCATCTGCCGACCTCTTCGTACTACACAAAATACACATAAAGCTAAAGCGTTATCTCGTAAATGGCTTCCTTAATAGTATAAATGGCTCCCTAGGCCAAAATCCCTTTATATAAATTAAAGCATGTACCATCATCATATAAGATCTATCTTACAGAAACCACAACATTTATTCATTTATATATATACCCACCTAAGATATAAATGTGCCAAGACAGATGTTAAAAGTTCTTGTGTGTTCCTAACAAGTAAAATAAGTAAAACTAGCTTGTTGTAAAACTTTGAAAGTAAACTAACCTTGTATCTGAGAGCGTGACGATCATAAGGACTGGGAGTTGAATCCACTAAAGCAATAGCTTTTCCATCAAAAGGGCCATTATAACCCCCACCACCACCACTGGCATCGATACAACTCTCATTAATGGCCAGACTGTTGATGGACGTTAGTTCCTCTTCAGAAGAGTTTCGAAAACTCTCCAACACTTCCCCAGATGTCAATCTGCCACCAGGACCAATACCACCAACAGCATTATTTGTAATAGAAGAGTCTTCAATATCAGATCCTAGGGCAAAGTTGACGTCTCGACAAGAAGACTGTTTCCTTCTCATCATCATCAAGTCTTCTTCAGTCTCTGCATCTTCGACTCCTGAAATAATTCCATAAAGTAGAAAAACAACTTTTACTTTTAGTTAGTCCAACCGACCAGAGAAGTTAACTTTGATGAGTGAACATATACGGAAGAGAATTGTATGCATCTTTCACTCTAAAAGTCTTGGCTATTACTACACTACTACTACATTTCTACATCTTAATCGAGAATGAGTTAAGGTTAATGCATAAATCTTGTCACATATTTTTCCTCACTCATCATCCATCCTTCGCCTGTTCATTTAACTGTTAATCTAATTAATATGTTACATTCTGTGAAAATCTCATGCATCTATTGATTAAAATTCAATAAGATTTAAAATGGAGTAAGATCTAACTGATTTTAATTTTTTTCAGAAACCCTAAAAGCATAAAAAGTCATGTAAAAGACAAACATTGTTATTTTTCTTACATGGGATTTATGTAAAATCCATTAAATTCTAGACTGTGAGCAAGTTGTAAGTGAAGGAAAGAAAGTTAACGAGTCTCATAATAAAAGTCAGTGTGGGTTTTCGGACGGAAGGGAAAGTTAGTTTTCATCATATCAAAGAATAAACTAGGAAAGTAATGCAGAGTGGGAAAGTTTTCTTTAAAAAGGTAGATGGACTTTGGAGTGATGGACATCTACAAGATATTATATATGTGAGTGCATCGCATCTGCTCTCGTCGCTTTTCTCAAGATTACCTTCGCTTTTTAAGATAGCCAAAGGCATTAACGCTTTCAAGTCATTTCGGACCTTATTCAATCACTATGTTCAAATGAGTTTCATACATTTACCAACTACATAATTTCATCCCTCCACATTATATCTGATAAGGGAAAGCAGTTAATACGATATACATGGAAAATCACTAAAGACCCCGAACGCAATAAAATAAAATAAATCTTACAATAACTAATATTGCTTATCCCATTCTAAATACAGCTAAAAAATCGACTTATTATTGCCTTACAAATTTCAACTGCCTGTACAAAATTCTCAAGAGTATGTTAAGGTCAAGGGTCAAATTACTTCCAACTACGCATACATTTTTCCCCACCCATCTTTACACCCCAAAAACCAAAAAACTTTTTAAATCTTAAGAACCAAAAAGTAAAAACTTTTCTTTAGATAAGAACCTAGGAAAAGTATCAGTGTCTCATCTGATTCTGTCAGATTTGCAGGATCATTTCCGCCTTTCTTTTCTCAACCACAAACTTTCTTATAAAATGAGGTTTCTTTTTAGTTTTTTTGTGTTGTAGTAGCAGAAGTAAGACCTAAAACCAACCCACCCACACACACTCTCATATCAAACCATTACTACTTTTTAACCTGAGCTTCTGTAGTTTTGTAACTTGAAATTTTATTATGTCTCCATTTGCTAGTACAAATATTTTATTCCTATTAATTATATCTTCAAAATAATAAAATAAGATGGAAGATCTTTTAAGTTATCTTAGTATGGATATTAAGAGTTCATAAAACGTAAAAGTGATTAAGAAAAATACGAAAAACTAAAACTAAAAGAGTTGTCATTCTAGATCATATAATTATTTTTACAATAGTCACATATATAGGACACACACACGGTGGAGAAAGATCATTTTAGTTAAAATCTTCATAAAATTTGCAACCGTATTCATAAAACGTTCAGTTTTTACAGACTCGTAATTTTTTCAAGTGTGTATATTTTCCTCTCCATGAAATAAACTGAGATGTACGCTTTTTTTCATTATTTTTTGCTCTCTTTCGCCAAAAGTTGTAAAATTCTGTGATGATGATGATGTGGCTTTCGTTTCGTTTGCGGAAATGCGTCATAAAATTTTACAGTAAAAATGGAAAAGGTTCTTCTTTTTTTGTTGCAAAAAAATTGAAATGTGAAGGGAACTTAAGTTGTGTAAAGTTTAAAGGAAAAATTTAAAATTTACTAGTTACTAAAATTTAACACATCAGAACAAAAAAAACTCAAAATTTTAATTTTATTAATTGCTTTCCTGCCTACAATAATGCCTGATAGTAGTAAATTGAAATTTAAAAAGTAATGAGAGTTCGAGTCGACTTATTGTTATCTTTTTAATGTAAAAAATATCATAATCATACTACTACTGATACTAAAGCCCATTTACCAAATCCACAATCTCCCTATAGTCTCTCTCATGTCATAAATGAGGTTGCTACTTGTTGTTGTGAATACACACACAAACCCACAACAGTAATGATAATGACGATGATAAAACAACTGAAAAATGTGCCAGATGGACCAAAGAACAAAACCCGACTGCACTCTAATAAGTCGTTAGTCGTAAATTGCATTTAGACGAATGAATAAGCAATGAAACATTTCAAATGAGAGCTTTAACTTAATATCTATATGAAAAAACCAAGAACTTTTTTTTAAACAGTAAATGGTACTTTCATGTTAAACAATATAGATAATCGGTTAATACCCGCATAGGTATATTATATAGATAATAATAATAATAGTATATAAACCATGAATTAGTTCAAGAGTATATGGACTTGGTAGTAATTTTTATTTTTCATGGTAAGTAATAGTGGTTAGTAGAGTAAAGAGTAAGTAAAAGAATGGAAATTAACCAGGGACCAAGAGTACGTGAAAGTTGGAAACCCGGGTAGTTAGTTCCAGACAGAATTTCATTCTCGGATTATACGATCCTCTTGAGACTTTTGGGACGATGAAATGAAATCTCATCGAAAATTGGCCATTTTACAACCCACCGAATTGTACTTTATGTCTATTCACCACTACTACCTACTATAGTATAAGGTAGAAGGGTCTTTCATTTATTTTATAATGAGATGCGTGTATCTCTCTTCTATCCACTAGTCATCAAAATGGTTTATTAGTCTTCTAGTATAATATATAAATAGCCCATGGTTTTTCTACCCTTTAAATATTTTACAATCATACTAACTTATGTGGTTGTAGTATGGGTCACTGTGAAAAACCACATGTGACATTCGATGATAAACTTATGTATTATTCAACGTCAGTCTTTATATGATTAAGTAGACGAGAGGACAGAGTTAGAAGCTGTGTGTCTCTGGGTGTAATAAATCTCCATATGGTCAGTTTCAAATCAGATTAGATCTTATTTGCTGACCCTACACACACACACTCACTCACATGGGTTTTATGTCTCCCTGATCTTGTAGTGTGATGCTAGTGCGGTGACGTTATGTGGTTGGATTAAAAATGCATCTGGATTATTTTTATTTCGTAGGTAAATGCAAATATCAATTTATATGGTAGTATGGGATGTTTTTTAACTTTTTCGAATTCGTTTGAATTGACAATAATTATTATGGGTGAAACCCATTATAAGATTGCACATGTCTGTCCGTCTGTCTGTTGTCTGTCTGTCCGTTGGTGCTCTAACTTTCGAACGGATGAACTTTTTTGAAATCTGATTTCAGATATGGATTTAGTAGGTCAAAAGAAAGGTCAAGTTCGTTAATGGGTCAAATCTGACCACTCCTTCAGGGTCGTGACCTAGGTCACTCAAACTTAATATATTATAATATATGCATATGGGGTATCATTAGAAAGCTCTTGACCTCAGCTT
>JAQGAA010002037.1:0-13720 GCA_034696425.1 Isotoma viridis | reverse complement strand
TTCGAATCTTTTTGTAATTAATGAAAGAGCCAAGCAGTTCGAATGTTACTATGGGATTTTGACCTAATTTCTAAGGACTTGTTGCATCAGCAGAAAAAGGCCCTGCCTTGGATACCAAAGTAAACATTGGCTAATAGCTTGCTGCGTGTCCCATACTTAAAATCTGAACTGCATGTGGCCAAAGTTTTTCAAAATTCTTATAAAGACTTTCTGAGTTTTTGAGGGTAGCTTTTCCTCAAAAAACAGCTTATTTTAATTAAAACAGTACTTTTCACGATATCGTTACTCAAAAAACATTAAGACAACCATGGAAGAAGGGAAACAATCAACCGATTCTCCTTCACAAGAATACAACTTCATTGATATAGGGAAACAATCAACCGATTCTCCTTCACAAGAATACAACTTCATTGATTCAATAATAGAACACCCAGCTATATTGGTATTACTATTAACGTAGAATTAAGTACACAAAACATCTTACCAAGCCCTAATTAATTATCAATTTTTAACTAAATAACAGCCCGAAGTAGAATTATCCCACATACAATGGGATGTTAGCTCTGTCGTCCTAAAATCTTTCATAGACAAAGATAATCAAACAGCTCCAGCTGGAACGGAAGTAGATGAAGGAAACACATCTACTACTGATGCTGTTGTTGAACCTACTTACATTATGTCTGATGTTTATTCGCTTGGAACTGCTGTAGGAAAGCCAAGTTGTTGGTACACAAGCATAATAAATACTTCAAATTGTATTTCAAAAATTACCAAAGATATTTTAGTACATGGTAAAATGTCCATAATTATAGGAAACTTATGATAAATCCATCTCACATGGAAAATGGAACCCGGTACATTTCCATGTACCTTTGGATGTGTCAACTAGATCCACCTAATGAACATGTTGATGTCATTTATCGATTCAATCTTCTCTCTGCATTAAATACCGAACAGGTTTTGCTTTCCAAAGGTAATTACTTTAGTTTGAAATTCTAAATTACAAATATTTCATTTTTTTTACAAAGCATCTTCTCTTTTATGTTATATTAAGCAAGTGGAATAAGACGCTTTGGCAAGACTAGTCCTTCATTCGGCTGGGACAAATTTATTTCGTATGAGAAACTTGGATCCCAGCTTACTAATACTATAAGCTTCAAAGCGAAAGTAAGGATCTACTCTGATCCTAAAGAAGCTCCAATTCCAAAGGGAATTTCCTCCGGTTGTCCTGTTAACGTGGGGCTCGTGGAGGAAACCGGCGTTGGTAAATGCTAAATTTCTGACCTGACCTTGAGTGTTTTTCATTTACCTAAATCGTTACCAAATTAACCGTAAGGCTTCTTTCTAAACTAAACAGAACCCATGGATGTTGATTCTGATGATAAAGATGACGCAAGCAAGGCCAATACCACCAAAAACCTAAAAGATGAACGCGTCAGAAACCACGTTGCTGAGTTATGGCTGTCTAAGGCTAACTCTGACGTTAAAATTGTTGTAAAGGATATTAAAATCCCTGCCCACTGGGATGTCTTAAAAGGTTTATAATATTTTTACCCCAAGGAAGCTGTATTAAAAAATATTTAGCATCTTACTAAAGCTTCCTTTAAAATATTTTTAGCAAGATCACCAATCTTCGAGAAACATTTCAAGGGTCGTAATCGTTCTTACCGCATGGATGGGAATAATATTGACGTTGTTGAGGCTGTTCTCGAGTATTGTTACACAGGAACGATTACAAAAGTCTTATCTTATGATAACAAAGTTGAACTCCTTAATGTTGCTATATTTCTGCAAATGTATTCTTTGAGGAACTTTGCGATGGACATGATTATCAGTGGGATCAATGACAGTAACTTTACACTGATTTATGAATTAATGAAAAATGAGAAAGATTATGTGGGAGAGTATTCCATGGAGAGATTCCTTAAGTATGATTTTTAAATTATGAGATGATAAAAATCTATAAATTACATGCATCACCTTATAAAATTTTTTGTAAAATTCACAGATTTTTGCTTCAGTTCCGCAAGAAAAATCCGAATATCTTGGCAAGCTACAAACAACATATTTCTACATATGCTTCCATAATCCTCTAATCATTTTAATCTAATTTATTTTATCCTTCAAACAATGAATTACTAACCAAAAATAATGTAAAGAGCAAGTAATACAAAGTTCCATGCACGGATTTTTTGCTTACTTAGTTTTAGTTGTTTTAAAACTTTTTATTTTTGTTTTATTATAATTAATTTTTATTTTTGTTTCAAAATTTTTAATTATTTTTATTTTTGTTTTATCAATTTACCTGGAAATACTACAGGTAGAGGCTTTCGCTTGTCACTAATCTAAAGTTGCAACCTGAAACATATGTTCCCAACGTCAAAAAATTGTGATTATTCTAAATATGGAAGGAATTTAACTCTCGTAATTAAGTATACTTTAAACAATGCATTTTCTAAATCCGATATTAGTTGGAAAAATTCATAATATGCAATACTGAATAATCATGTATGCATACATATTACTTTATATATTACTCACGATGATACCAGTCTGGCTCGCTCAAGGGACCAAGCATACAAAGCCCTCAACTCAAACTTACTTTTATTCTTTATTTGCAAAAATCCCTTAATTTAAAGAAAAACAATTCCCATAGAAATTCCCCTTAAACAAACAATTTTGATTTATGAATCAATATTCATATAAAGACCCAAGTAGGCCTTGATAAAGAACCCGTCACACAACTCACACAAGTGACACAAGGATTGAAATTAAAAGTTCTGTGAATCTCGAACTATTATAAAATGGCTCTATTAAAAGTGCATCTACTCTCCTTACTACTACTTCTACCCTTCCCCCAAGTATTCCTTCAAGATTTCAGTACTTCTGACACATTCATGTACAGAATTCTAAACTGGTGTATCGTTGGTCAAGGCGAACATTTTCTATACCAATGGCCCCTAAGTCAACTAAAGCCATATTTACTCAAAGCCTACCACAAACCTCGAACATATGAAGAGAACAATTTCACAGTTGTGATTAAAGAAGGCCAACCTGCCATAGATTTGAAAAAAACTATTCCAAAACCCGATTTATCTAAAATGAAACTACAATTTCAAAAACTTTCTTGCGAAGCTTCTAAAGACGTTATTGGTGATGGGGCTGGAAACTATCTTCATAGAGCTCATGTCAAATTCACTACCGATGTTCCAGTACAAGGTTTAGTAATTCAAGGTGTTCATGCTCCATTCGGTTTAGGATTTCCTTTTGGACAATTTCAAAACGATGAGGATTTTTCATGCAGTGAATTTGATGAGCATATGGTGTCTCGAATAATTGGATGTGTTAGTCGACCTGATCTTTCCCTTTTGGTAAATTTAAGTTCTTTATTAATGAGGATTTGATTTAAATACTTTTAAAATATATTATATTTTAATTCAAATTAAAAATTAAAACAATCCTAGCATCCCACAGTTGGAGCATTTCATCACAAATTAAAGAATCTAGACAAAGACAATGCTAAAGTTGAAGCTGGACCCAGAAAAGAATTGCATTGGAATTTCAAATGGACAGATTCTGTTTGCTCTTCTGCCAAAACAGTAGAGTTCTGGTAAAAGGATGAAAAATACAAATTAATTTAATATCTAGAACAATTTATTATCTTTTTGGCTTAACTAACCTCTTGAACTCTTTCAAGGGCTCTGATCATCCTGGATTTTGATTATTCGATTTGGATTGTACAAAAATTCGGCCCATATGATTTCACAACCCCAGAAAAAGATTATGTTAAAATAACAGGGAATTATAAAAAGAAAGTGTATCAGCCACACCTACCTTCTCTTATACTAAAAGCTTGCAATCCTCCATTTCCTAATATTGATGCTATCATCGCCAAAGATCCAAACAATATCTGGCCCAGGGGATGTTTTAAGGAGTACGGTATTGAATACAACGCCTCAGGATGGCAAGTCAATACTAAACTATGCAAACGCTTACACAGAGTCTTAATATGATTTTATAACCACCTTGATTAACACAATTTTAAAATGTTATAACTGTCTAAGTAAAATTTTAATTAAGTCTGCTAAATCTCTTTACAACTCTAGTTGGTATTGGAAAGAAAACAAAAGACAACTTTACATGGCCAAACTTAACACTGATCCAACAGAGAAAGCCAAATACCAAAGCAAAGTGAAATGCCACACAGGCAGCAACTACTTTCCCTCAGATTTTGACAAATCAAGTGTATGGTCTCCAATAAGATTTGTGGGTGACTTTGACACGTAAGATAACCCGACTCAACCCTCTTCCCCCCACCAAAATAAAATATTTCTTAAAATCTCCTCTTTTTTTAATCTTAATTTTTCCTCAACTTTCAACCCTTAGAAAATGTATCCAATTCTACAACAGACAAAGTCATGCTTTCGATGGCAAAAAGACATTCCGTCAACCTCATCATATCTGCAAGGAATGGCAAGCAAGATTCCAATGCAGTGGGGAATCCAAAGAGCTAGCTTTGAATAAACCATGGCCAAAAGCCGTGAATAGAAAACGTCCTTACTTTCCCTTCAGTAAATGTGAACCTTGTCCAGTTCCACCCACAACTCCTAAACCTGCTGAAGAAAAACCACCAGGTTTTATTAAAAGAGGAGTCCACGGGGGACTTATGTCTTTTTCATTTTTTTTCTTTTTACCTGTCAGCATTACCATATGTCGATTTTACAAAGAGACGCTTCACACAAATGACATTCACGGATGGCGAATATGGCTTGTACTTCATGTTGGATTAGCAGCCTTAACTACTTTGTTTTCCTACATTGCATACACTTTTCCAACTTTCTTGGACCTTGATCTTCATATGTATTTGGGTTATGCGGCTTTATTTTGCTGTGCTGGGGGACTTGCAACAGGATGGTATCGACATAAGAATCCAGCCATTTTAACTTGCTCTTTTTATTTTCATGGGATTTCTGGATATGCTGGATGGGGATTGGCGAGTAAGTTGAAAATGTTTTTTAATTAATTGGCAAAATGACAGAAAGTTGTAATGAATATTGAGATTAGGACATCAGACCCAATCTGAAATCTCTGTGATGGGTTAATTACTCTGTGTAATTGTTATTACAGTTGCTAGCATGGCACGTGCACCTGGAATTGTTAATAATAAACTGGCACAGTATCTGTGTTACTTTGCTAGTGGCTTCTCATTAGCTGCTATGGCTATTCTGACAGTAAGTCAAAATCCATTTTAATGGCAATTAGGATTTTGTTATAAGAGTTGGAAATTATTGTGTTTTTTGTTGCTTTAAGATTCATGTGTGTCAAGTTGACGCTGATATGGAAATGACTCCTCGTAGAAGCCACATCCCTATTCTTGAAATCAGATTTGATGATATATTTGTTCCTGTAAGAATTTGATGTTTTTTTTAAAAATTATCTATCATTTGTAGAAATCTACTGTTAAAATTTTTGGGCTTTATTTGCTTACAGGGTCACAGATTTAGAAAGATATTTCTATTTGTGTACATATTCGTACAATTTTTAATCTGCTGTGGAATGTTGAGTTTATAATAAAGCTAATAAGCAATTGAATAACATTATAACTATTCATAGTGAATATACCTAAGGAAATAAAATAATAATGTAATAAACTTATAGTTTACTAAAGAATATTAATACTATTAACGATATTTATTGTGGAGAATATTCTCAAAATTCAATTTGATACTTAATTACAGTAATTTGTTAGTGTGCAAAAATCTCTCTCATCAATCATAATTAGTTGTCAATGCATCCAGCTTTGCATTCGATCACAATATGTTCATAATGATGAATCAAGTGGTTTGTTTGTCTCAGATGACAGATATCAAATATATATTTGGTGATATCGGCCCTATGTTACAAGCTTATGCTTTTGATGGGGGTAAGGGCAACTGGAAATCTTAGTAGGTTTTTGAGGTGTGAAAGTTAAAGATTAAAATGGATTTACAATACTGGATGCAACTCATGTAAGATGATGGGCCCAGTACCAATATTGTAACGGCAATGATTTAATATAAAATCTTACAGATTCTTCATCTTCTACTGGTGTAAGTGGATTTGTGATTAAAATGTATCATGTTAGCTATGCCAAAAATTAATTGCTAATATTATCGCCATCGCCTTTATCGTTGCATAATTCAATCTATTGGTAAGCTTGAACTTGTAACAAAGAATAATGGTGGATGATGAAAATTATTACTAAGGGTAATTTTGAAATAATTAAAGTAATGATAAGATAAGCTACTTCGATACCTTAAAAATGTAATTCTGGTTTGCCAATCATTAATATTTCCTAAAGTGGCTTACATAAAATTGAACAAACACTCTATCGAAATCAATCACATACTCATCAGATTTTGAAATACCAAGATAAAATAAATTGATTGTTTTGATCGGAAAGATAATGTCACCAAATAATTTTGATTAGAGGTTAAGCACAAGTATAAATCGCAGAATTATGAACATTTAACCAGAATAATTTTATTCTACAGCTGAGACTTAAAATTTTTTACGCAAATCTCTATTTTTTCATAAAATTAGCATAAAATGACTTTCTCAGTTAAAGCTCTAGCTTTGCTACTACTTGTAGCTGGGATTGAGGCTCATGTAAGAATGATGCAGCCTCCAAGTAGATCATCCCTTTGGCGTGATCCTAACTTTACTGCCCAAAACCCCCCAATTAACTATGATGACGATGCTCTTTATTGTGGTCGAGTACATCAATTAGTGCCAGTAACTAATTGTGGGGTTTGTGGTGACCCAATTGTAGACCCTGCTCCAAGAGCTAATGAAAATGGTGGCACTTTTGGTCAAGGAATCATCGCTGGGACTTATTCTGCTGGACAGGTACGCATAATTCAGACTGTTCAGACATTGGTTCTTTTGATATATGTTAAGTTTTCTTAGAAAAGGGTATTTCAAAATAAGTATTTTTTCATAAATAAACTTTCTTTAAAAAATAAATATTTTTTTAAAGATAAGTAAAGCTTAAGAAATAACATGTAAAAATAATTTTAAAAAATAATTTAAAAAATAAAATAGTACCTAATTAAATTTTTTTTAAATCAAATAAATTGTCTATAAAAATCCAGGAAATCGACATAAGTCTGGATTTCACAACAACTCATTTAGGATACATTGAATTCCATCTTTGTGAAGGATTAACCGAAACCGAAGAGTGTTTTTACTCAAATTACCTAACATTCCCTGATGGAAGTACACAGTACCCTGTTGTTGAAAACGGAGCTGTTTTAACTGTAAACACAACAGTCCGTTTACCAGAAGGACTTACATGCTCTCGATGTGTCCTACGAATGAATTACCGTGCTGGAAATAACTGGGGAGGTAAGGTTTTCCCATATCAAGTATAATTTAAAAATTTACATTACAATAAAATGGCTAAAATACTTAAAATTATATTTTAGATTGTGAAGACGGTACCGGGGATATGGGCTGTGGACTCCAAGAAACCTTCCGTCATTGTTCTGACATCACAATAAACTAAACTGTTCTCTATATTATTATTGCATATACCCGATTTTTTAAAATTTTGAAACTTGTTTCGAAAATTTAAAAATTTTAAATAAAAATTAATTTCTTTAGCGTAAAGTAATTTTTTTATTTTTCAACACTGCCAACATCTTTAGACATAAGACCACTCAAGACCAGTATTAGATTGTCTTGAAGGCATTCTTTGAATCCTACGCTGTGGTCCCCTTGGTTTGAATTCTTTTGGCCTATGAACTCGAAACGGTGTATAAATACTCCCTTCAAAAATCTCATCACAATCTCCAGGCTTATTTTCAACACACTCTGGACTTTCAGCTTCCAGTGGAATGTTAACAGTAGTAGTTCTCATGGTTGTAGGTCTTTTTGATGTTGTGGTCAAAACCACTACAGGCTTCTTTGTAGAAGTGTTTATAGGATTTTTAGAAGTTTCCGTTCTACTTGGAACTTTTACTTTCGGATTGTTTGTTACTACTACTGGAATCTTTGTTGATGTTGATTGTGGTCGTCGTGTTGGCTTTCTTGTAGTTATTAAAGGCTCAGGTGCTAAAGGTTCGTCATTATCTTCATTAAAAACTATTCTACTTGGATGGACATAATTGCTTTGTTGTTTTGCTCTGGAATTCACAGCTCTTTGAGCTCTTATCCATCCCTGTGGTTGATATTCATAGTTTAAACCTTCAGATGGAAATTCAATGGCTATTGATGGTTCTGAAAATAAAATATAACAATTATAGACAGTTTGCATCTTTCCCAACTACTTTTGATAGTTTTATTAAAATTGTAGAAGATGTCAATCTATCTAAATCACTTGATTAAATCATTACCTTCAAAAATTTGAGATGGTCCTGAGTTTACACGATAGACAAATTGTCCAAAAGGTTTATCCCGTCTTGGAAATGCAGAACATGATTCCAAATAATTTAAGCAAACCCAAAACGTTAAAATCTTTATTAAAACCCTCATTATTAAATAACTATCTCAATTAAACTTAAGATAATTGTCTTATTAAATGTTAAAAATAAGTTTTTCTTCAATAAAATCACAATTGTCTATCCCGGATTTAGATATTCTTTACAACAACTCTTCTGCACTCTTCTCTTGGCACAAAAGACAGAAATGATCTTTTGTCTCCTTTATATGGCTAAAATACACAATGCAGAACCTAGATATTACATTTTTTTTAATACCCTCACTTAACACGATCCACCACTCACTCCAGTTAGTAGTATAATGGTCTGGTTAGCTCGTTTCCAAATAAGACACCTTTTTTGGCCTTCCCAAAGTAAGAAGCAAATGGAAATGATGATGATAATCATGAATTTATTCATGACATGATCGTAATCAAAAGACAATACGTAGAATGCCTTCTGTAGCCATAAATTTGCCTTAAAAACCGGTTCCATATTTTTTGCTAATGTTAGTTCAACTATTTCTAAAACACCTTCTCTCTGCACTATCTAATAATTATTTACTTCTTATAAAATATTACGATTACAATTATCACGAGAGCACATGAGACAATAAATTTTTTGATCTTTAGCGAGAATAACTGTGCTAAATATTATTATTATTATTTGCCTTTTATACTTGGTAATATCATTTAATCATAATTAAAAAATTGCACTCTTTGAATCAAAGTCTCATGTCTAAGACGTAAGTTAGTCTGTCTGATTTTTTACAATGTACCTACATGAGAATGCTCAATATCCGGTTTGGGTTTTATTCTTATGAATGATATGAAATGATAGATTGCATGATGTTGATTTGCCTTTTAAGGAAATTTTTGAACAATTTCAAACAATTTTGATAACTGTCATGACGTAGCCAGTTGACGTAGTCAGTTAGATTCCTTAAAATTGGTAATTAAAGGAACCGTGCTAAATGCTAGCTAATTAATTGTAATGCTATTTCTAATTGGTAAACATGTGTTAATTAGCTAAGCCAAGGATTTTCATATCTGACCCTTCCTTCAGCTCTATTTTAATTTGAAAGAAAAATTATTATAAAATAAAAGCTATTTATTAAGCCTTTCAAAAACTTAATAATTAACAATTGTACAGCTTTTAACCATTTACTGGATATATCATTACCAAGAATGACAATACATACAACAAATCCCCAATGCAATTTGGGTTTCATTTAAAACTTGTAATTTCTATAATCTCTTTACATAAAAACTCCTGCTAATAGTTTCCAAATGTTAAAAAATGATGTTATAAATTTCAAACAATTAGCTAAATTTAGTTTTTTTGTAGTTAGTAAAGTTATCATTAATCTAGACTAAAAAATCTAATTATAATAAAACGTAAAGGTTTACCCTTATTTGTTAAAATGTAATAAATATTAAA
Organism: Isotoma viridis; assembly: GCA_034696425.1. Taxonomy (NCBI): domain Eukaryota; kingdom Metazoa; phylum Arthropoda; class Collembola; order Entomobryomorpha; family Isotomidae; genus Isotoma; species Isotoma viridis. The sequence continues at coordinate 3,821 of JAQGAA010002037.1, read as the reverse complement.
CCATGAGTTTATAAGGATTTGGGTTTGAATCAGATAGGCTATAATATTCTCATACCTACGGATAAGAAAGAGTAGCCTAGGATTAAAATCAGTTTTGAAGTTAATTAATAATTAAAACTAATAGTTTCTAATTATTTTTCATTTTGTCCCAATATCTTGTCGTTTCATAAGAAGACATAAAAATAAATTAACAGGCAGATCTGTAGATACAATAAATTTCGTAGAGTAAAAGTAAAATTTACTAATCTTTACATATTATAGACAAGCAAACTCTAGATACAACTCTGCATAGACAGGGAAGAATGAGATTAAATTTGGATATTAAAAGCAGGCAAAATTGAACTGGGTTTCTTTTTATTCTGTCACTCAAAAACATCTTATTTTTATAATAAATGGGAGTTTTTACGCAATTAATCAACAAAAAGATACATTTTTATTTAAATATTAAAATAATTTTTAATTTTGTTTGTTCCCTTCCTAGTGTGTAAAAAGTGTGAAATGTGTTCCTGCATTTCAAATTTAAGTAGTAGAAGTAGATAGAAAGGCAAAAATTACAGAGTAAAATTTCAAATTTTTGGAATTTTTTTGAGAAGGGTGAGAATTTACGAAAACCTTAATTCATAATTGAATTTGAAATTTTGAAATCCCAACATTCCCATCCAACCCACTTTTCTTTCTAATTATTCTGGTGGATCATCTAGCTATAAGAGTGAAGTGGACTTTTGGTGGAAAACAAATTCAAACCGAATTTTGTGTGTTTTGAAATGACTTTGTTTCAGGTAAGAAATTATCATTTAATATTTTGTCAGAGTTGGTAGTGCAGTGTGCAGTGTACAGTTAACAGTCTTTTCCAGTGTCAAAGTGTCAATGATTGACAATAAGAAATAAATGTCAAAGGTTTTTACACATTACTGTCCAATTGCAATGTAGATTTAGATGAATAACTTGTAAATTATGTTTGTATGTTTTGCAGTGTCGACGATTTCAATTCTTTGATTTGGAAAAAGTTGACTTGGACATAAGTATCAAAGAGCATCTTAAGGTAAGTCTCAATTCACCGTCAATACTCAATGTACATTTCAAAAGGCTCACTGAATGTGATGAATTGTTTAAGAAATGATTTACTTTTTTCTTGGAACCGTTTGCTTGCAGTTTGTGACTGATGATAACTGATAACGTATTATTTTTAATTTTTAGGGTTCGATAGTACGATGTGGATCAAGTGGTCGAGGTCGTATACTCGTTGGAGACTCGGAAGGAGCTGTTCATTCCATTTCAAGACAGTTTGAAACTAAAACAGTTGCCCAAGCTCATATAAAGGGCCTTCATCAGATTTGTCAGCTGCTTCAGTCTCCTATCGTCGTCACTCTTGGGGTACAAAGGAAATAATTCTTAGTTTTTTTAGCATTAATCCAACCTCATGAACATTTTAGAAAACGTACGTTTTATTTACTTTTAGGAAGATGAGCCTGGACTATACTCCATTAAAATTTGGGACCAAGGTCCTCTTGAGCAAGATCCTACGAAGACACAGCTTGTTCTTAAAAAGTGAGTAACCCTTTTAAAGTTTTTGGTAGAGTATAGAACATTGCATTACTTATCTTAGGATAATGGCAAAAGATAGTATCGGAAAATGTGTAACTTTTTTAAAAAACAGTTTTTAATTAACGTAAATTAACAGGGTGATAAGATTCAGTAGGCCAAAACCTCCCACTTGTTTTGCTATCCATGAAAGTGTCATGCTGTTGGCTGTGGGATTCGAAGACGGAGAAATTCAATTATTTCGAGGTTAATCAATTATTTCAATTATGCAAATTAATATTACAAGGTTATAAAAGTTTGCAGATTTACGTTTACATCTAAATGATTAATTTTCAGGAGAGCTTACAAGGGAACGAAATATACGTGCACGAATCCTTCATCATGAAGGGGAACAAGGGGGAATTACAGGACTGTCTTTCAAGAATTTGAACAAAAATGTGATTTTATTTGCTGCAGCACAATATGCAATCATTCCATTTGATGTTACCAGTAAGGATAAAGAAATGAAGGTAAATTAGCGAATTAACTCAACAAAGTGCAGTTTTTTATTAAATTTTTAATTATTAATAAATATATTAATTGAAAAATAGTTTCAAGGAGACGAGTCCGGTTGTGAGATGTACTGCAGTTGTTGTGCTGATGGTGCGTCTGAAGATCATTTTATAGTTGGACGAAGTGACGTAAGGTTTTTAAAATTTAGAACATAAATAGAAAATTAGAATGTTAAAATGAAATTCTGATTGATTTTTTAACAGGCTGTATACTGTTATACTCCTGAGTCTCGTGGTCCTTGCTACGGTTTCGATGGACAGAAACACATGCTTTACTTTTTCCGTGGTTATCTTGTTATAATAGCAAAAATCGCGTCTGAAACGTGAGAGATCAATTTAAATTGAAATGTCAATGGGGAAAATGCATAATTTACTGGATTTCTAAAATTAATATTATTTGCCATAATGCCATTAAATTATTTTTTAGGTACGGCCTTACAATTTTCGACAGTGCCAATAAATTCGTAGCATTTTCATCTTCGCTGCTTTCTCCTGAATCGATTCGAGTCGCAGCAAATGAATGGGGATCCTTGTTTTTGCTAACTTCAGATGGGACATTTTGGCAACTTAAAGAGAAAGATTTACAAACTAAAATGAATGTATTTTACAAGAAGAATCATTATGACTTGGCAATTAAAGTAAACTTAATCATTTGTTTAAATTTTAGAAATATGAATAAGAAGCAAGAGGGCAGAGGGTAAAGAATTTTAATGTTCTGGTTTAATTTTTAGGTTGCGAAAAGTAATAACTTTGATGCAGAAGGAATGGCTGATATCTTTCGACAATATGGGGACCATTTGTATAATAAGGGAGATTTGGATGGTGCCATTCGACAATATTGTAAAACTGTTGGAAAATTAGTTCCATCTTATGTTATCCGAAAAGTATGTGAAAAAGATATTTGTATTGTTCGTTTCAATACGCAAAAATCATGTACTTCATATTTACATTTTACATTGGTTTTGTTAGTATCTTGATGCGTCACGTGTTCTAAACCTTCTTGAATACCTCGAAGTCATTCATAAAACAGGACATGCTACTCCAGACCTTACTACTCTCCTTTTGAATTGCTTAACCAAATTGAAACTTAACGATAAAATTGAACATTATGTAAAAGTAAGAACTAAGAATTATAGTTGTCTGTTGGTTTAAATAGAATGTATTGTTAATTTGATGGAATATTTTTTCTAATTTAGGACCCTTCGTGTGACTTTCTTGAACCAGAAACAGCAATTCAAGTTTTCCGCAAAGGAGGAATGTCAAAACAGGCCTATCAACTAGCTCAAAAGCACCACTTGTATGGGAATGCATTACAGATTCTTCTCGAAGACGTTCGTGATCCTTGTAAAGAAGACTTGTATGAAATTCTTGAAAAGGTAATTCAAGATGACAAAGCGGAGGAAATCCTTCGAAGATTTGGAAGCACTTTAGTTCAATTGGTTGGGCAAACTGATCCTAAATCTACAGGTTTGTGTTCTTCATACTACTAGTTCAATAATTATCCATCTAATCATTTAGTGTAAATAAAAACTCACTCAATACGGAATGCATGTGACTTTTTACCATTCTAGAAGCGTGGAAAAAAATTGTCAGTTTACTTTGCCAATCGCCAGCCAAACGTGATCTAGTTGATTTATTTATTTCGAAAAAGGAAATTCTGATTCCACTTCTAGAAGACATTTGCCAGGTTAGAAAATTCACATTCTGCAAACTTTTTGTTCTTGTGTA
>JAQGAA010002036.1:0-13721 GCA_034696425.1 Isotoma viridis | reverse complement strand
AGACTTAGCAGATGTTACGACTGAAACGAGTCTTGAGACCAACTGCAAAAAATTGAAGGAGTCAGGAGAGATAGATTTTTAAGATTAACATGGAGTTCCTATGAGGCACACTTTTTTTAATAATATTTCTAACATTCAACCGAATTTCAATTGATATTTTGTAACTTCAGGGAAAAGGTGCCCTTTCTGCATCTAAGTTAGCAAGATTCTGGCGAAACATGACAATCGTTTTTACGGTATTCATTGTCCCAATGGTCATCAGTGATTTCAACAAAGGCATAACAACTGACGCAGACGGAGTGAAACTTGGCTGCAAACTCCTAAATTTCATTGTTCGCATTTTTGCGATTCACATTGTTCAACAATTTATCAAAGAGTTGGACCATGCGGTTGCCACTTCAGCTCTTCCTGTGCGTCAAGGTCAAGTCCCAATGTCAGATGCCATGCTATATTCTCCAGATCAACAAGAATCCGCTCAACTTCCTAATTACATGGATGCCCTAAATGAGAAAATTGTTAAGGAAAAAGTGTAATTGGGCAACACACTTTTTTACTTCAAACTACTACTACTACTGCAAACCTACTTAATATTTAGTTTACTTATTTTTGTTGATTATTCAACAATTTTTTAGTCGTAATTGTTTTTTTATCTTTGGTTATAGTATTGACAAATTGACACCCTAATCCATTTAAAATTAAATAAGAGGATTAACGATGTTCTGTGCTAAACCAATATGAATTCAAAAGAAAATCTAGGTTGTCTGATCAGAAGTCTAATCAGCCTTACTAGTACTGTACGGTTTAGCTTGAGTTTTAGAAATTAAATTCAAAAGAGATTTACAAACACTCGTATTTTAATCAAGGAAAAATCTTAAAATCAGGAAATGTCGAATTTTCAATAATCTAAGCCTTTGCTAAGCAATTATTAATATTTTAAAATGAATTTGTTAGGCATTCCATAATGCCATCTTGGTTCAATTAACTTGTGTTATTTTGCTAGGGAAAATAGACTATACTATACAATGTTATTTATCTCTGACAATATACAACACAAAGGAAGCAGTTAGTGTCATTTTACTGTCATTAGAAATAGGAATAGCATTTATATCTATTTTATAAAAAATAATCGTTTTTTGTTATCAACTATAACTTGGCTTACTCCAGAAATTTTATCAAGGTTGCAGTGTAGTGTCAGTAGTGTTTATGATTTTTGTTATTCCTAAAATAAATTATCATGAACACAAGTTTGATGTTTGTCTCTTCATTTTATTCCATGAAATAAATATAATGAACCTGGTCTTCATTTATTCCTTTGACATGATTATAATTCCAAGGATCATGCAGATCATCAACACAAATAAATAATTTTGATTGGGGTATAAAATAGGGTAATATGACTTAAAGAAATACTTGCATTCAATAATCATAGTAATACTTACTTACGTAATTTTTATCTCACTGACTCATTGCATTGTGCCACCAAGTAATGAATAACAGGAGTGGGCTAGGCTGGTCTACTAAAATCAGAAATACCCGAATCCCGAGAAACCGAAAACCACAAAGCACATATACAAAATCATGATTTACAGTTCGCACCAGGCTTAAAAGCTTCATATTAGAATCGAAAATATTAAAAACAAGTATTAAGCAGTACGAGCTTATATAATACGTTAATGTGTACACTAAAATTAGGCTTGGAAATCAGTATTCATAACTCCAATTGCTTTACAGGAAAGGGTTGACGGTGTTTAGGTAAACGTAAATCTAACCATTACTAGTCCTATTCTCATATATTATTAAGAAATTATTTTAGTTCCGCTAGTTATAATTTTAATTTGAATCAACTTTTTGTTTTATATTTTCACAACCCCGAACTGAATGAGATGGAATAGGTCAAGGGAACGGTTATAATGTTTTACGACTAATTTGTTGGAAATAAACGAAATTACTAAATTGGGAACATTTTCATTTACAGAATTTTAAGATTCAAAAGCAATACAAAGGCAAACATCAAGATGGAACACCTTCAATATCGTTCCAAAGCACGAATCATTGCTATAACAGACTTAGTAAGATTTATAATACTTTTAAAAATCAATTTCCTACCAGTGAATGAAAACTTTCAAAATTTAATAATTTTCTTTAAAGGTATTAACCGGAATTTCCACTTTAAGTCCATTGCTGCTATTTCTAATAGCTATAATGATGACTTCATTGAGATTCAGTGAACCTTACGACCCTCAAAGTGACGGACCTCAGAATTGTAATTACGTTTTCATCAATTACAAAACATTTTACCAAAGATAGACTATGTACACAATCATTATGAATCTCTTATTTTAAGTCCAACTACTATGTATAAGCACAGAGTTTTTCAAATGTAATTTTAGTTATTAAATTGGTAGAATCTCAATTTCTCAGTACATGGCATATTTTTTTATAATTTCAGCGATGATACTCTGGGTGTGGATATTGTTCGTAATGACAGCTACACTAATCATCACCCAGCTTGTTGCTGGGTTCAAACTTGTCAATGCAACCCAACTTGTAAGTCAGAATAAGATAAGATATATTTGTAGTTCTTTACACTATCTTACGATGAGATTTTTTAAATTAAAATATTTACATTAAATTCCTTTAAAGCTGTACCTTTCACTGATTCTAGCATTCGATACAATATATTCTTTATAAATTATAAATAAGTAATGCTTATCATAATAACAGGGACGGGACCCAATGGAAGCTGGAAGACTTTCTCGATTCTGGCGAAACATTTCAATTGTATTCACAGCAATGTTAGTGATAGCAACCTTACGAAGGAAAAGAAGTTCTAGGATGAACTACACAGCTGTTTTGCAACTGGTACTAAATAACAAATACACATGCTAATTTTTAACTAAATTTAATATAATAATTAAATTAAAATGTTTGATTAGGTGGCTCTTATTGGTGACGTGTTTGTTTGGTGCTGTATTATTTTCCGAATGATTGGAATCGTCCTCGTTCAGAAATTTATTAATGAAACGGACCAGATAGCTGCAAGCAGAACAATCCTTCCAAGCCAAAATGGTCAAATTCCGATCCCCATGACCGTGATGTCAAGTGGTGGTGTTGTTTATACCTACATTCCCCCTCAACAAGGGCCAAATACAAATCTAGGTTACCCACATCCAAATCAAGGTTACCCACCCCAAAACCCGGGTTTTCTACCCCCCAAACCAAGGTTACCCACCAGGTGCCTTCCACTTTCAGCCTCCAACATATAACGAAGTCATGAGACAGCCGTATGAAAAACAGTGGAACAATAATCCCATTAGCCAATGTTAACTGCCCAAAAAAACCTTGGCTAATCTCATATTTGATGGAGATTAAGCCACATAAATTTACTTAAAGTCAAAGAATCAGTAAGGATTTAACTTGTCCTTTGAAATTATACGTTAGTAATCTAAACAAAATAGTCCAGATGAAACAATCTAAAATTTTAGCTAATGCCTTGTGGTAATTTATTTCCTTTAGTCAAAGACATTTTACCTTTAGTGGTTGAAATTATAAAGATATTGCCGAAATATGTGTGATATAATTACCTGGAAAGCTTGGAATAATATGCCAAAAGGAATAAACGACTGAAATTTAAAAAATAATGATTAGTTGTATTAAGTTAGGTAGTACGGTTCTATCTAATATGTAAACGTTTTGCTGTTACTAAACATAAATCTCTATTTTTGATCTTAATTACTATTAAAACTTTGATATTATTGAGGTTAATCATGAGCAAAATGAAGAGTCTTAGAGCTTTATAATTATTTGATTTGCATGAAATTTGATTTCCAGTTTATAAAAATTGTAAATATTTAAATACAAAAAACCAGGATAAGTGTAGCGTTTGAATCTTTTAATATAACTAGAACAATAATTCAAAAAAGTAAAGTATAAAACATTAAAATCTCACAGTTAGACATAGTCATACATTTAGACATTACTTGATGTCTAGCGTCATGAATGACTGAAAAAATCCGTGTCCAAAAAGAACAATAATAATGCATTTGTTACTTAACTTGTAATTGTACAGATTTTTCTAAGTCAAGAGCTTATTGAGTCTGATTCAAGTCAAAATTAATTACTAAAAAATCATGAAAAATACATTATTTATACAATAACATTTATTGAATAACTAAACGAACTGCATTCTTATAATATTTATAATTCTGCCTACCATGCTATTTATGTAATTATTATTATTATGTATATCAGCTCTGTTGACTTATTAAGCGCTTTGTAAATTGTATAAATCTCGAAGTACGAATCAATATTGCGAAATAAAGTTAATCTAAGCTTTTCAGTATCTACCCCATAGTAAAATGTATTACCCTTCATATTATTTCATTTAAGTTTTTAAAAAAAACCTTGTCTTTCTAAAGATTCCATTTCATAAAGATATTCTTAAACTCTGGTCCCAATATCTCATGGTACATTGACTTCAAAAATCATATAATATCAAATGTCACAGACTAATAACAGCATTGTGACAGTCAATATCATATTACGTCTGACTTTTGTCTCCCAAAAAAACTACTTCCTTATTCAGCTTCTAATTCAATTTCATTTCACCTTCGATATTCTCTTGAATAAATAGGTTTCACTACAATCTTCAATCACACAGCAAACAAATCTAATGATCAAAGCGTTTTTCTTAAATCTCCAGATTTCATAACCTTCATAAAAATCATCCATGTACAAGCCCAGTCTTTCCGACTCGCAATTTCCAATAAAACTCAACTCCTCCAGCCAGTCCAGCAGAGTCCAAAATGTTTCCTAAAACTTACCCAGACTCTGAATTCGGATATATAACACCGAAAGTTCTAAGAACATAAGAACCCAACACCTATAAAGCTATACACATTCTTATGACACAAAATCCCCTCTGAATTCAGACTAAAACTTTGACAAGAACGGAGAACTCGAAATATTGATCGATTTTTTTAGCTATGTAAGTAAACCAAGTACTAAACAAGGTCTCTCTTACTCCTTTCTGAATATTACACTAAGCAAACCCAGTGCACAGAAGTGGTAGAACTTTTCCTAGAATTTTTGACATTCGTACAATAATATATAATTCGATGATAGCAATCTATCCATATAAAGCCATATTTTCCGTCCCAGTCATAGAAGTAGATATATATATAGTTGAACAGTATATACAGGAAACTAGTTTCTTTCAGAAACCAAGAAAGATAAAAGCTACTAAACTTTTCCTAAATATTTAAATAATAGTTTAGCTTTTTAAAGGACAAAAGAATCCTATCCAACATATTAATAATACAAAAAGCTCCTAACTACAAAAGAGTTGTAACGAGATACGCAAATAATAGTAATAAAAGTAACTTCTCCTATCCTTCTCACTAAAAACTCAAAGCATTGCAGTGTGTGTTTAGAGCAATATTCGGTTTGCATTATTGGTTGACAGATTAATCGCATACAATAATGCTAATGTACAAACTCTCATGATTATATGACGTAAGTTAAATATTTTTTAGCCAGGACACAGGAAGGATCTATGTGAAAATCACAACTACTCGAGATTTTGCATCTATCATATCAAATATCTACTTGGTTACATTTCGCTTTGGCAGTGTATGTACGTGTGTGTGCAAAAATCTTTAAAAAATTAAACTTGCACCAGACTTGAACTCAAGGATAGAAAAAAGTTTAGCAAATGTAATATAATATTATTATTGTTTGCTAGATTGAACTTAAAAGAAGAGCGAGAGTTAATTAATAAACAATAAGTAAAAAGTAATACAAAGTTTTTAAAATGGAACGGGATACTTATAAGTTTCGAGCTAAGGCTCGGATTGTGGCTTTTGTGGATTTGGTAAGTGAATAGTTTTTAAAATGCTTTTAAAAGCTAAAATCTCAATAAATAATTACAGACTTTTAATACGTATTTTGGTTTTTTTTAAATTGAAAACAGATCTTATCCAGCATGTCACTCTGTCTTTGTTTGATTTTATTCATTGGGTTGTTGAGGATAACCTCAATGGTAAATTCAGACACAAAACTTGGTACTTCAGAACCAGACGGAAGTAATTCAGGATCTTCAGATGATAATAAATCAGAACTGGAAACTTTAAAGGAGAACCCAAATCTTCTTACTCCAAATAAGGCTTTCAGTAAGTTTTTAGTTTAAAAGTTTAAACAGAGAAATATAGACAGGACCGTAAATATTTATATAGATACCCATATGTATAAGCTTATAAAGCTCATTCCCAGTCCCAAGTTAGCTTTTATAAGCTTTTAAAATATAAGACTTTCATTATTTAAAAAAAAATCATCTGAAATTCTACACTTCCTTTTTTCCCTTTTCCCTACCATAATAACTAATTGCGTATAAAGTTGATTTATTCCTGAGAGGACACTTCGCCCTTTTCAGATGTAGCATTACATAAAGACAAAAATCGATTTTATTTTAAATTCTTTGGTTTAATTGTTACAGTCAACGTGATGTGGATATTCCTTGCTATGTTAAGCATCATAACTGGAGTCCAGATTCTTGCGGCTGTAAGATTGCTAAATGCTACACAATTGGTATGTCAGATGAAAATTTTATCACATTTTGATTACAACAGAACATATATTCGTCATTAAAATAATTGTCATCCTCATTAAATAAAATTAACCGATTCTCCTTTCTCCTGGCTTTGACTTTGCTGATGAGTAAATAAAAATATGAAATGGGTAATGGGTAATAATAATTAACACCTGTATTTTATTAATGCTACTTTCAATAGGGAAAGGATCCTTTTGGAGCGATGAAATTGTGCAGGTTTTGGAGAAGAGTTTGCATGTTCTTTACTGGTAAGTTTTACCTTATCATAAATTATTAAATACAAAATTTTGTTATTGTCACAAGGAAAACAAAAAAGAGAGACTTACAAAATATCCTTAGCTAGAGTAAACAAATGAATAAATTATCATGTTAATTGTCAATGTCCATTACTCAATAGTCAGAATTCTCATGTAGAATAAAACCAACATTAAATACTTAAAATGATTTAAATTTTTAATGACTAATTTAATTAAATAAAATACTTTAAGCACTTCTTGTCTTCAACTTCCTTTCAACATTTCGTCAACGTGGAGACAACTTTTTCGAAGTTTCTTTCCTTCTGACGAGCATTCTCATTCGAATTGTTGCTTTGTACACCGTCCAGCAATTCGTGAATGAACTTGACATGACCCTTAAATCTGGATCGTTACCAACTCATCACCTCCAGCATCATCAACAACCTCACAATATGCCCCCTGACCTTGGAATTGGGAATAACATGGCGTATGCATATGGCCCACAGCAACCACCCCCTTGCTATCCGGTACCACCTCAGGCCCAAGTTCCACCTCCAAAATACGAAGACGTTGTGAAAGAACCGTACAACTTCAATGCAACAGCATAAACGCTGACTTATACTGACAGCGTTATTAATCTCTTTTTGACCTCAAACACGGGGGTGTATGGAGTTACTTCGACACTCCAATAATCATGAATTTATCAAAGAAATATAAAAATCTAAGCATTATACGAATACCTACTTATTACTTGTATATTATAATATTATACAAATATATTGTATCTCAATCTCAATATTTCCTTCACCAGTTCTAACGCTATAGTTAACTTAAAAGCATATTTATTTTTCATTTTGGTTGTGCTTTTTGATTTCATTGCAGTAAAACTTTCTGGGAAAGTTGTCAAGTTGTTTGCAAAATAAATTCCACAGGGCTGGTTGTGTTTTATTGATCTAAATCAAATTAATGACTTTTACACAAAAATGTTTAAAACTATGTATTTCCCTGTCGGTCAACATTTCAACAGCAGGTTCTGTGTACTTTAGAAATCAATATGTGGTTAGATGTTGTGAATCTCTGAGAATTTTTAATTAAATTCAATACAGTAGTGTTTTTTCCTTAGGAGAGAGTAGGGTGCTGGAAGGTTTGTCTGCTAAAAGAAAAACATTTGCTTGAATTCATGAAAAATGTCGAAAAACAAAGTAACGTGATGGTAAATCTAATAGTTTAAGGTTGTCTGTGAAATAAAAAAAAACAGTTTATAAATTATTATTATTTATTTATTTATAGTTAACTGCTATATAAAATTATTATTAATTTAAGAAGAATCATAGATGCTTTCAATTGTACCAATTAAGAATTAAGTATATTGTGTAAAATGGTGCAGCCCATATGAGGTTTCCATAAAAAACTTATTCAAAATCAAAAGTTAATAAAAGCAGAGCAATGATGAAAATTAATCTTTGATTGTAATTAATTTTATATTTTGATTTTGACTATTTTGACATTTTCTATTTTCTATTTTGCCATAAGTTCAAAAATTGAGTTTAAAAATTAAGTTGTATTCTTTATTTCATCGCAATATAGATTTAAACTGAAGGCTATCTGCCAATTTATTACAAAATCCTGACTCAAAATCTCAAGCCCTTTCGTTCACGTCAATTCTTAATTTTTTAAATTCAATTTGCACAAAACATTTAACCAATAATGGAATCAATAGGCGATTTTTTAAAGATATTATTTTACTATTGGTCTTTAGAAATGAGTGACTATGGTGGCATGGCAGGTTACATAAAGAAGATTAATTCACTTCTGATCTGAAAATAACATTATTACACCATGCATACTGCATACACACCATCTAATCTAATTAGTATTCAAGGAAAGGCCTGATAGATCACCATAATATTATCATATTGGTAATTGATGTGGTAACATGTTATACCAATGAACTATCATTTTCACATCAATCTATATCCAACCCAACATAACAACTGCTTCGGAGAAAGTGTTAAAAGCTCAGGTTTTATTTGTTCTGTTTAATGTTTGGAATTCTAAATGATGTCTATTTAGATCATACATTATGTGTTCAACTATATATATAAATCTACTTCTATGCATTATGTAATTCATTTTCAGTGTAAATTCATACTATAGCAGCAGTATGTATATTAGCAGTGTACTTATTTTGTACTTATTGATACTTTGTGTACTAGTTACACAAAACTACACAAGGCAGGGAGAGTTTTTTAGTACTCTTTAATATAAACACATTAGCCCCTTCATGCATAAACGGTGAGTCGTATTTAATTTGCAAATGGGAGGGCCCATTAGACCTGTCTAGTTTACTTAGAATACTACGCTAAGTCAACCAGTCACTCATTTTCGTGTAAATCAGACTCAAATGCAGAACTTGTATTTACATTCAATAGAACTCCTTACGATACCTTGAAGCATAAAATGTTAAAGCGAAAAGGCAAAAGTCATCAGACTACCGAGATAGGGTGTGTGGGCCTAGGGTAGTTTACACAACACGGGATTTTTAGGACCCGTATGAACATTTCAGTATGGGTTTCATTTTGTATTTCGTTTATAGACATGATAAGTCTTCTTAATAATTATGTAGTTAATCCTGGTGAGCTCTGTGAGTTAACCAAATCCCAATGAAAAAGGAAATCCGTCAACAATGAAACTATTCACCCAAACTCTCTCTCTTTCTCCTCCCTTCTCCTCCCCCTCCGAATAATCTAGTAAAGTAATAATAAGTTCTTTACTTGTCATATTTTTTTAGCAAAAGCATGAAAGAATTAAAATTACAATTCAAAAGCAAATCCAATGAAAAATTCAAAAAGAATGTAAGAGCTATTTAAAAAAAATATCAACAGATATTAATATTGATATTCATAACATATAGAAATACCTGCAGATTTTGTTCAGGTATAAAAAACCCCGGTCGTTGTACCCTAACTCGATTCTAAGATTGCTCTAAACTTTCATATATATTTCTTTCACCACACACAAAACAAGACTAAAGCAATATTCACAGGTTTTTCGGATCAGATAATTATCCGGTTAGTAGCAGTAGTATTTTGGAAACTAGAATGCGTATATGTTGGAGCCACTACTACAACTAGTAAAGTTTGTATAAATACTTACTTTCTTATTTATATGTATTTATTAACTACTTCACCCTAAGGACTACTCCCCTCTTAAACGCTTATAAAAATCTAAGCTTGTGGTGGTATTATATGTTAAGTTTACACAGAAAAGGCAATTAGGCAGGTGGCTTACTTAAACAAAGCTTTTCTAGTTATATAATATTAACCTAGGCTCCTAGGCTTGAAGCAGGTGGGGAGTTTTTTTTGTTGTAAGTATGTATAGGCTATGGCTAAAGGTAAACCTGTGGCATGCATGCAATGTGTAGGCTGATACTTTCACTCTACTCTATAATGACTTTCTTTTTGCTTAAATATATCCTTTGGTCACTTGTTATTCTGCGGAGAACCCGATGCCCTGCTATATTTTAAGTTGCAAGAGGTAAAAATTGTAAAGATCATCGAATCATGTGTAAATCAGTTAATAAAGGTTTTCCTTACAGTTTTAGTTAACAAATGCCTATTTTAATTTGTATTTGAACACATTTAATTGATTTTCAGGAAAGTTTTGAAACTTGTTTAATTATGGATTTTTAAATTAGATTTATTAAGTTTTGCATTGAAATCTCGACAATATTCTTCTTTTAAACTTCGAAAGTAAAAAACAATTAAAAAATAAGGAATCTATGTAGTCACGATTAACTGGCAATAATATTCGAATATAGAAATTCGACTAAAAACACCCTAGACCTAAAACAACCACCGACGGAAATTAATATCAAGAACTTTTAAAGGTAAAACCAAGCTAAGAAAATACAAATACACTTCTTGTACTTGATACCTACGCACGAAAGCAATCTCTCTACACAACAAGCTGCAGTCTTCAATCCGGTAGGCCAGACCCAAGCCGTCATGTCAAGTGAAATGGTCACCCACCACAAACTCATATAAAATATACCAAAAAACGTAACGTTATTACCTTCTAAATAGCCTAACGTGCATAAATAAATACACCTCTTGAAGAACCTACAGGCAGAATAACAATGTTATAGTACGATTAACATGTACTTTTTTACTTACACTTTCCACTTGGATGATGACTTCGACCTATATGACTACACCATGTATAATTCCCTGTAAACTATGACTCTAGCTGCTTTATTGTAAAAACACTTGCATGAGAGCTCGTTACGGATTTATTCAGATTTCGGTTCGGATTTTAGGATTGGATGCATGGTAAAAGAGTGAATTGCATTACATTAAAACTATAAGACCACCACAACCACTACAAAACTACATTCCCAATGAAACTGAAACCACAAATCTAGAGAATTGACCATAGTTCCCCGTAATACTTTCTAACAACTAATGCCAGTAGTAGAAGTAGCATATTTTAATGAAATTGTTGGTCTAGTCGGCACTTCTCATACTTTCTCACTAATACTCATGGGACTTTTTAGCTTTTGGTAGTTTTTAGGTGAAAGTCAGTCACTCAACAGTTTTAGTCCAGACAAGAAAGAGAGAAAACGCATTTTCCCTTTAATTATCATCATTTCATATCTTTGTGGTGTTCAATGAGTTAAAATGAGTTGGTTTTGTAGAAGTAGTAGCAACTCTACTTAACTGTATAGGTAGGAAAACACAATATACAAAAAAATAAATCCCTACACGCGTAGTCCGGTTCGGACTCTGACTTTTTAATACACATGCAATTGACCCTATTAAAAACCATCAAGATTAAAAATAATATTCCAGGCTTATGAGCCACTACTACTGCTTTGGATTTGTGAATTTAAAAATAGGGATTTTATAGTTGAGTGCTTCGGCTTTATTGACCTTTGACTGAGGTTTTTTTTTTTAAAAAAAAGTTGTGATGTGATAAGCTTAAATTTTTGGTTTTTCATTAAAGAAGAAAATGTCTAGAATAGGATTTATGAAAATTTTCATAATTTTATCAGAAAGTAGTTTCAAAACGGGATGGACTTAAATAATATAATTTTTAATTATACAAGTTTGTCAGTGAAAGTAGAGTAATCAGCGCTAAAGTGGTTTACACCGCGTAGCGCTGTAATTATTTTGAGCATGTAAAGATGTGCTGTGGAGTATGCATCACTCGGAGAGGAATGGTCTATTTTGGAGCAAGTATTCACATCGTAAGTTCGCTTAATGGTTTATCCGATTTAGTCTTGAAATTAATAAAACCTGTTTAAAACTTAAAAGAATATTCCCATTCTTGCAAGAAAATTAATACATATCTTAATTAAACAGAAGTAAAAATAATCAGCTTTTATTTTTAATATTTGAAATATGCTAGTTAAGATAATTTTGCTAATCATTAAATTTCATAAATGATAACGATACTAGGAGCTATAGTTGCGACTGTGACTTTTGAATAAAAATAAAATACACGACAATCCTGGTGTAACATTAGGGCCTAGGGCTAAACGAGAACAAAATAGGAGAGATTTTGTACTCATCGCTTATATTTTTTAATACATTAAGTTGGTTGTTAATTTTTAATATTACATTTTTTAATACATTGTTTTCTTAATTTAAGAAAAATTAAGATATTGTAACTTATGTCGAAATCTAGTCAATTATAAATAAAATAGAGATTAAAAGAGTTTATGAAACAGATTAAACTTTTTTCAATGCATGAATGAAAAACGAAGAAGATTCTATGAAGAAAATTTCTCCGAAGACAATTTAATATTTTTGGTTAGAATTTCAGTATAATTCTTACAGAATTTTGGGATCTATTTATTTGTAAATTTTAAATGGTTTTATAGCATGACTAGTTTGTTGTTCTTGACAGTTTGAAGAATATTTAATTAAACAGACATGTGCTACATTACACCAATGTTTGTCATAAAGTTATTGAAAATTTGACAGAAGCCTTAATATTCGTAGATTGTGGACAAATAAGTAATAAATTTAGAATAAATACTACTTTTTGGTATACAAATCTGATAGAGGGGTATAAGTTTATTAAATTTATAATTAAATAAAATTACAACGTCAAGAGAATACGTGTACGTGCTACACTAAATTTAACTAAAACTAGACAAATTTACTTGAAAACAATAATATTGTCAGTTGCAAGAGATAGTACTTTTATTAAACAATAATTGAATATCATTCTACTTTCAGCCTTAAAACTTAAATCTATTTACGAACCGACATTTGAAGATCAATACAAGTCATTAATAGAAAATAGGTAACTATCAATATTGCAAGCAATATATATATATAGGAAGTAGAAAACAATTTACAAAATATTGTGTTCATAGCATACACGTTCGTGTTTGGTTAGGATATGTCATACACGTTTTGTTAAAAGATTTAATTGTAAAAAACATCTGAGCATTCCAAAGCGACGTGATTTATCAATGGATCTGAAACTAGCCTGCGGTGGTTTTAATTTTTGTTCAATGAAATGAGTAAACAGGAAGAAATGTTCCTTATTCATTTATTTTTATCAATTTAAATTAAATATTATTAAAATCAGATGAAAAATTCGAATGAACATTTTATAAGCAGACTTTTGAGGCAAAAGCTAAAAATTATTGACAACGGCTAATTAGAATCATTGAAGTAGATGCAATTTACATTTATCTCCTCAGAAAGAGCAGAGTACTTACAACTGTTATTACTAAACTATCAAAGCTCAGGCACATCTTAATTTCTGAAATATTGAAACTCGTACGTGCAAATGCGATCGAACGAGATAAAAATGGTATACAACTTCTAAAAAAAACCGCAGAGAAGATATGTATGTTTCAT
>JAQGAA010002035.1:0-13724 GCA_034696425.1 Isotoma viridis | reverse complement strand
AAAAACTTTTACTAGCCTGCATTTAAAAATGTAAATTTAATACCTTTAAAGAACTATTTTGCAGTACTTATGAAGAGTTTTTCATGACTCTTGCTCTAATTATTAATAATATTGATTATACCAAACAAGGATATAAAACTGGCTTTACCTGCTTTCGTGCATGTTCCAAATTTGGACACAGTATTTAATTCAATTAATAAAATGGCCTAACGATACAGGAAAAATTGTACAGATAACAATAAATAATAAGAGTGTAACTTATCCTCTACTTTAGGTACATACATACATAGGTAATTTGTTTTAACTATTCATTATAAATTATTAATGCTTATTGGTAATTTCCTCTCAAAGCATGAAAACTCTGCAAGCTTTTCATATTTTAAGGCTTGCACAGTATCCAAGCATTATTTCAATCAATTTATAAGTTTTAACGACTCCACAACATCAACATACCATTATGTAAATCATCCCATTTAATTAAAGCCACAATTAAATTTCATAAACCATAATCAATAAAGCTATTTAACTATTTGTTACGAAACATTTGCAACTAGCTTGAGTTAGTTGAGTTCTAAAAGGTAAATCTTTCCATTCACCTAAAATCCTTCATTTCCTCTCATGTATAAAAAAAATCAATTAAATGCTAGAAAATTCCAGAGAAAAAATTCCATTCCTGTATAGAGCTTCTTATGTTGACTGGAAAACATTTTCCACATGTATAGCAGTATAAGCTGTACTCTATTGAATGTACGTGCTAATCGTTTTTGAACAGGATTAGGTCAAGATTAAAAGCCAGTATAATAATTAACTGCATATTAATCACGCCAACAAATTGGACATGTCTTTAGCTTTGATTAAATAATAATGATATAAAAAATCCAGTTAAATTTTTTATAAGAATTTACCTGATACAAGTTAACAGCATGAAAAGCAAACCAGCTATACCACCTATTACAAACTAAGATAAATATGTTACCATTTAGAACAACACGATGTCAACATAACCGCCTTGACCTTAGAGCGAGCTTGTTAATTAAGCATGCATGTGTTTCCACAACTGCTTTACAGCTAAAAGCAAAAGCATCATCAGATGAGATAATGCAATAATTTTGAGGTATATTGTTGCGCTTGTGTATGGTTCTGATTCATTTGTTTCCCAAGATCGTCGACACACAAAAATGAAGGTAATTTTAAGAAGTAATCGTTCTGTTTATAGCAAAATTAGTAAACGAAGTTGATCTTACTGCTACTACTACTATAATGTAATGTAATGATTGAGTGTTTTCATGAAAAAAATAGTAAGTGGGAGAATAACCAGCACAATGAGATGCATATTATCTATCAGCTATAGTCAGTCAGTCAAAGACCTTGTTCTTTTTGTTAATTTTATTGCATAATACTAGTAGTTAGGACATTTAAGTACTCTTACTTTCATTATGGTGTAGTGATCTAGTGATGCATGACAGCCATAATTAATTAATTGCAATTTTACAACTAACTTGAAATTTAGTAAGTGTTGTAAAACACTGGCTTAAGGCTTTTTCTGTTTTACTTAAAAAGTTGTTAAAACGAGCCGTTATAACAACTCTTTATCACGGCTTTAGTGATACAAGTCACTTTAAAAAGGGATGACAATTATGTAGGCTTCTCAGTTTGTTTTTGTCTTTGTCTTTTGTCAAATATAAAATGTATGGAAAGCACAAAACACGTGCTTTGAAAACATTCGAAAGTTTAAACAACAATTCAAAAGTCTCAGATTAGCTTAATAATATTATTATGCAAGGTCTCAAGAACGGGGAAAACTTTATAACTGAAAAGGCTTAAACAGATACCATATAGTCATAAACCGTGACGTAAATATTTTTATATCTAAATAGAGACACGTTCCATCTACTAATTTGTTTCTTCTATGATAAAAATAGAATACAACTACATAATCAAAATTTTGTTTTCAAAGATAGCATTAAATCATCAAGCCATATCCATTAGAGTGCCAACAAAATTTTAACAATACCTTGCAACCTATCAAAAATATTTTTCCATTCAATCAAATCCAATTCTAACAATTTAATTTTGAAATCAACAAAACATTTAAAAAACAGACCAAAAAATACTCGAAAAGTCATATTGTAGTTTAACTTCAGTGTGGACTTTGAACTCGGGTCGTCAGTCGTGCGTTTACTTCACAATTGGATGTAAACTGTCACGACTTTATCTCGTTGGAATACGAAACTATGCGAAATGTCATGGAGGTCGGAAGTGTAAAGGAACAAAGTGCGATGTTTAATGTGTTATTTGATACTTTTGATGAGATGAGCACTCTAATAATAAGCAATATTCATTCATTCATTGATCTGTACCCAACAAACTTTTGGAATTGTCCAGAGACCAGAAGAGTTTTTAAAGAGATGAACTTGCTTGCTCTTCCAAAAGTTAAAAATGCAAGTTAATTTTGGTGATTGGCCTTTGCTGTACTTGCATGCTTAGTTAATGATGGACCTTGATCTATCTATAGCTTGTCAAAGTAGTGTTTAGCCAAGCCAGAATTATCAAGTTGAGTCTGGGTTTATTCTGTATAGCAAATATTCTCATGAATATTATTAGTTTAGCTGCCGGTATGTAGTTTAAAGTACAAAGTCTGTAACAGACAATTTTCTCATAAAAAAACTCAAATTGACATTATTCAACTGAATTCATTAAAGGTAATGCATTTTTTTCTTCCCACCTCATGGAAAATGATGTTAGACAATGAATTAAATTGTTAAGTTATACCCATTCATTATAAATCTTGCTTTGTTTAGTTTTAATGTTAAAATGAAGCAAACAAATAATACGTAAGTTAGTACATTTTTCCATGTTAAGAATTACACAGGTAATAATTCCTCATCCTCACTAATTAAAAAATAGTATGAATTTTCTATTAAATAATTTATCTTAAAAATGCAATTTTACTGGAGCTGTATGTAATGTATAAAAATTTGTAAAATCAAGTCTTAATATAGGTACATAAGTCAAGACGCCAACACAGCATTTCCTTTGTTATTGACTTGACATTGACTTTTCTTATTTGGATGCCCTCGACATTTCTTAGTTGCACTTATTATTGATGAGAAAAGAAAAGTCTCACGAACGGTTTAAAGTTTGTCAGTAATCACCTTATAAGTGGCAGTGTCATGCGATCCATATTATACAATATGAAATGAAAGCAGTAGGTGTTTTCCTCTAGTCTAGTATACGTTATCATATAATGTCATCATGACTGATAACTACAAGTTCACTTAGATTTATTAATAGCCCATAAGCTAATTCAATAAGTCTAAAAAATGTTTTCTAACGAATGCCAAAATGAAAGTTGTTCCGTGTCTTCATTGTTGTCATATGCGTCTCAGACAAAATAGACAAGTAGACTTCGGACTTGAGAGGCCTTTCCCACCGAATTCGGGGAATAAGTATGAGTGGGTTGTTAATATAATATATCTTGAAGTGACATAGGTCCCGAGAATCTCAAGTATAATTAATTTTTGTAGTATACTGCGTAGTTTACTAAATATTGTACTATGCAATATCGTCGGATGAATATTATTTTTGCAATTTATGTCTAGTCTATCTAACCCATGTATTTGCAAAATGATATTAGTATTATGAAATATTCTATTCTTATAATAGACAGCAAAGGTCATTTTGTTCCTGTAAATAATTCATAACTTCTTCCTGCTCAACAAAGCATTTTTTTCCAGGAGCCTCTGTGAGTTAGCTAAGAATATTGCAATTGACTTTCATACAATCGACCACTGATGAAAATATTATTGCACGAGGAACTCAAGTCATAACAAGTTAGGAAAAAGTAATATTTATATTCGATAGGAGTTTCTTGTTGGCAAAATATTTGCAAAGATTTTGGTGAGGCAGGCCAAAATAATAATGCTTGCTCAGTCATACAGATACAGAAGGTTGGGTCAAAGTCCAAAGTTCTGTTCCAAAGTGTGAATGTCTGTCTGCCTGCCTGCTTGCTGGTTATGCTTGTGTTCCCCGAATAAAATTAAAAATCGGGTGGTATGCTATAGAATTAAATTAAGTTTGAATATATTTAGAATATTTAGACCGAAACGAACGGGAGTTGTATCACCCGATGGGGGTACACAGTACGAACTATTACTATGCCAAATCATGAGCAAGGCGTTGTTTATTCGTAGTAGTAGTTTTAGTAGCAATGTGCCAAGTCATATGCTATTTTAAAATCTGTATACAATCAGTTTCAACGTTGTTTCTAAAGATGAGATTACGTCAAATGGGCAAAGTTCGAAATTTGCTTGGTGATTGGTTAATCTTTTGGGTGTGACTTGTTGGCTGTGCAGAAAAAAATGCTTTCTGTGTAACCCAGCAGAGATTTTCTAGGTTTTGTTTTCAGTTAAAACTTTGATACAGTTTTAATCTAATAAAATAGTTTAATGTCTTTTACTACTGAAAACGTGTAATTTATTAAATTTTAGGTCACTTAAGAATTCTTTGCATTTCCTTGTTTTAGATGATTTCGAAATATTATGTTTAAAGGGTGCATTAAAAGCTTACATGTAATTTGATTACAGTTTTACAGCAAAAGATTTTAGTGGGTTGGATTTTGGATTTTATTGGGTATTCTCTCTGCATTGACATATTTCTGTTGAGTTGATTTTAGTAATTAACTTAATGGGTTGAGAAGATATCGAACATGCCAGAGGAGTATCGCCAAGCAGCGGCATTATGGTCCGGATTATTGAGCGTAATTAAGTAAAACCACATGCCTGTCAATAGCTAAATGCACACCTATGCTTTAATATGATGTTTTAATAGAAATCAGATATATAAATCGTTATAAAGTAAATGATTCTAAAATTGATAGTTTGCTATTTGAAACAATACACAGCGGTGTTTCTTTTCTTTACTTCGATTGATTGATTTTGTTACGCTGTATATAATTTAAGCGTATTTTAGCTATCTACTGGGAAATAATTTAAATTCAGTTCGATTTGAAATTTGCCCAGAGAAGGAGAAAAGATTGGTCTTTAAGTATGGAAATTAAATATTGTGTTGTGGCTAAAATGAAGTAATTTGTAAAAGCAAGTCTAGTAGAGGAAATTGGAAGAAATATTTTACCATGATGAAGATCACTTATACCCGGCATGGGTATAATAATTACTCGAATGTAAGTCTTAATCTAAATGAACACTTTCTTTCATTTTGAACTTTAATTTGATAAACAGTGTGTATCATTAAGAATATTTTAGTAGCGAAAAAAATCTGGGAAATCTCAGGGAGTTTCCTTTAAACAAGTAAAGCCAGTTATAAAAGCTTCGGGAAATAACTGACATTATGTTAGATTAAAAAGCATTTAGTAATAAAATCACATAGACTTCAAACAATTAATAAAATAAATGTTTACAGAATTTCCCAATTGATTATTATGTTTTAAACAAATTTGATAGTATATCATGTTTATTGGCGTTCATTTGCACTCTATAGCTTTGTACATTTTAATACTCCGACGAGTGTTTTTTTTAGAATTTCCTGAAGTACATCCCATCCAGATAGGGTTTTAACTTTTAAGGAAAAAAATTACTTACGCAGGTATAACCTATTAGTCAAGAATAACTACGTCAAGTGTAACATAATGTTGCATAAACTGATGAACTTGAACTGCTACTCATATTGCAGTATCCAAATAAATATACATTTGGAATGCATAGGATTCTCACGAGTCTTAATGTGATATATAATTATGTAATAATTTCAATAATTAGTTTACTATGAGTTATGACGAAGTTCAATGAAGCAAAATTAATTAACTTGTGTACAAAGTTAAATGTAATTGAACTTGATTATCATTATAGATACAAATAATACATTTTTAAGTAAATTACATTACCTCATTGCCAAATTCTACTTCTGGTACATTATTGATTGAAATAACAATATTAAATTACAACCTTGAGATCCTTTAGTTATTTTAGCAGCATGGAAAATTTCTTAAAATTTGTATTTGACGAAATTGCGAATTACCAAATCAATTGCTAGTTAGAGCAGAATTATATGACGACTATTTGTGTAACGAAACTCTTTATTAAGTAGCTTGTGAATTCACAATTTTCATAGTAAAGAGGGTTTTTCTAGTGTGTTATTGTTATTGTTAATCTTTGCCATTATGCATTAGATAAAAACTTGTCCTATAATCTTCATTAATCATTGTGTTGTTAAATTGTAAAAAGACTTTTAATTTGCTAGAAGAATAATATTATTCTCATTCAACATTAATGTATACGACGCAGCTAAAATTCATCTAATTGCCCGAAGCCCGAGTCCAAGAGTCCAAATGACGATAGAACGAATTTTTATTAAAAAGCATAACGTGAGTTTCGTCGTAAATCCAAGACCATGCCATGCCCTATATTTTGCTATTCAATTTAATATAATTCTTTGCCAAGAATAGCACAGAATAAATCTAAAAGAAGATATTAATTTCTTTTTGCGTTCTTAGAATGCTTTCTTCTATTTCCTCTTTCCTGTGTCTTGGCAGTTGTGTCTTTCATCTTAAGTTGAGGTTCCGCATGACATTTAAAATTCCTTTTAGTTATTTTCTTTGATACTATAAATATATTAAACGCATCGTGTAAATAATAATAAGACAAAAAAGAAGCTTTATTCATTCTGTTATTCCTACTTCAAAAACTTCAAATACGTCAGCACAATAACCTTACATCAAGTGCCAAAGCTCGTGTCATACATACATATGGAAGCACTTGAAACTAAATTTAGGTCTGTTTGGCAATAGTAATGGAATTTAGGTTGAATATGGTCTGATGTTTTGTGTAGGTTTTAAGCAGAAAAGCGGATTTGGCAATAAATAAGCTTATAATAGAGTTTAGTACGAAAATGAATGATAAATATTAACATATTTACCAAACGCCTGTCATTGATGAGTTGTAAAAAATTATGAATGAATCAAAATAAATATTTACTCTCATTGAGAAATCATCCGGTTGTAATAATGCAAATTCAAATAAAATGCTTCTGTGTAGATAATGCAACTTTGTAGATAGATAATGCTGATTATTGCTGATAAATGGCTTTTATTTATTTATGGATTTTTATTAATTGGCAAATTAAGTATTTGACACATAAACGGTCAGTCGGCTTGCGGTTTATTGGTACTCGTCTGGTTTGTTTGATATGGATATGATTAAATTAGAATTTGAGATCATATTGCAATCATCAACAAGATTGTTTGACGCGAGTAATTGCAGTTGAATGGTGCTAAACATGAATGTACACTATTGGTATTTTGACTGCTTACTAATTTATTGAACTTTGGGTGTCTGATTTTTCTGAAATTTATGCATTATTCTTAAGACACAAGTATTTAGTTACACTAGACTAGATAGTGTTTGTTATACAGTATTTTGTTTTTACTCAATTACAATTGTCTAAATTGAGCTCAAGACAATTTATCTTCTTCAAGTTCACCCATTATAGGCTAAATTTTAATAATTTTATACTGAAAAGTGAAGTTTATAAATGATTAAAATTAAAAAGTAAAATGATAAGCATAAAAGTGTTGGGATATATGAATGGACAAAGATGGTATATGATGATGATGAAGATAATAATTTTGTATTGGCTTGAAAGACTGATTCTAGAATTTATTGAGAAATATGCACTTAAGGGGTTTGATATGTTTACATCTTTTAAATTATAGATTTAATTGTTGAGATTAATGAATAGAAACATTAATATGTGGAGGTTATGGGTTAATACAAGATAAGGGTAAAGCTTGAAGATTGACAGAAGAAGTTGATTTTGATTGTTATTTAGTTTTTTAGGTACATCACTTACTATTGCTTTGGCTTTGTGCAAAGGGTTGACTCAGGATGATATGTTTGATAAAAACAAAAACAAAGACTGGTATTTATACATAATCAACTATGTTACTTGAATGGTTAATTCTTTTAGAGGTTCTTTGTTATCCATGAAACAAGTTATACGTGGTAGGAACATATATATGGTTCAGTGATTCTTGTAATTTTACTAGCATCTTACTGCAAAACAAAATTTACGAGACAAACAAATCCATTAACATAAATTTCATTTTGGTTCAACTTTGCTAACAAAATCTCTTCCTCTGCATCTTGACTATCATGGTCAATGGCACTACACAACAATGTGTGTATTCATTCATTCATTCATAGTAACATTACTAAAAGCAGTCGTCGTATTTAAAATAATTTGTACATAGGTAATTAAAATTAATAATTATTTTAAGTTCGGCTTAAACTTATTAGCATCATTTGCATAGCTGAGGTCATTAGTACATTAGTACAAGTGTGTCATGCCTATAAACACCTAGTTCCCATAAAATCCAAACACAATTAACAATGGGTCCTAATTCTGTTTTAGAAATCCAATACAGTTTAAAAATTTCGAATCAATTGTAAAGTTGTTTTGTTCAATCGTATGTAAGAAAATTACAAAAATATTTATACTTTCATGTCGTAAAGGCAAAATTAGTTTCATTGTTGTTAATTCGATTAAAATGAAATCGGGAGCAAATTGGTCATATAACATTATAAGATTAATAGAATGTCAATTACCCTGATTGCTATTGCAAAACAATAAAGCTCACAAATTGGGTTACCCAATAATCGGGGAATACCAATGCTTATAGCATCGTGTGTGGTGTAAAAAATTAAACTACGATTCAAACAAGAAGGAATGCATAGCATAGCATAATTTTAGTTATAATTTGCATACTGAAACTTTGAGGGCATTTTTCCAAATAATACAAATTGCATCATATCCTAATGGAAATATGGATAATGGATATAGAATTCCCTGCGAAAGCCCAATTAGCAGATTAACACCTTATATTCAAATTAGTTTGACCAGTTGGCCATTCTTGTGAGAACAAATGTTACATGACAAGCACAATAATATTATGAAAAGGTTTTCTTCAATAATGCACCCGATACCTGGGAATTTCAGGCTCTCTATTATATTTAATTCTATTTTTATTCCAAAGGCAATTTTTTATAATGAAAAATTGCCAAATCATTTCTGCAATTTAATACAAATGCAAATAAAGATTTATTAGATTGAACCAAAGAACAAGGAAAAAAAAACGTGAGAAATATTCCGTCATATCTTTATGCCTTATGCAATTCAAAGACTGTTAATTATTAAATAAAACTTTTTAGTTGGATTTTTCCAAAGTGTAATAACACATAGCGATAGCAAAATATGAATAAACTCCTCCGTCATCATCATCATACCACTAAACAAAAGGGAATTTCCACTCGTATTATCATCCGATCGTCGGGAACGAGTTCATTAAATTGCTAATATACTGAAATTCTGACTATTCTCACAAATTTAATTTAATGTTGAAAGTATTCATTTCCCATACGTAATTTACTATTAGTACAAGGGTGCTTTATAAGGAGCAAATTGAATTACCAATTTCCTTTAATGTCAATGGAAAAACAACCAAATTGAATTTCCTGAAAATGTCGTGCTCTGTTGAATGTTAAATATACCATTATGGACGGAATATTCCCCAAATGTTTGACATATTTTCGGAAGTATGAATTAACATATTCCAAGAACACTATATACATATAGGAATCTACTTGTCTGATTTCCGATTTTCCATGAAAAAGTAAAACGCAAAAAAGTAGATCATAAGACTATCGAATTACGTGACCTCTTTACGACATTCGGTGGTGTGGTCTAAATTTGCTTCTGTATTTAGAAGACTACGATGCTACATATACCGGCGTAAAATATCGATTTGTTGAAGCTGAGAATAGCAAGCGTCATTATTATATTGTCGTATATCTTTCCATTAAACTGCGATGCAATGTTTCTGTGTAGGCGTGGTCACACCCATCCTACTTTTTCCACTGGTAAGAGAAAGGCTGATCTAGCTTCAGGCTTTCTCTCTCTTCTGAAGGAATTCAGGAGAAATGTTTGGATCAACTTCTCAGTGAAAGTTAGACATAAGATAGTAAAGCAAAAGCTACTTCCGGTAGAATGTTAGAGTGCTTGTTTGAGTATAGTCTGGTAGATCAGGTCTAATAACTGTTGTGGACTGACAACTCTTTTAGCAGATGGGTTTGTATTCTATCTATACCTTAATACCGTAACTTTAGAATTACAACCCCTTCTCCAATGGCAATATTAACAATAACTCGATATAGCCTTGATTCACAATTTTCTATTTTTCCAGTTAGTAAAAAGTAAAGAACCCCCCCTGTGGCTCATAACTGCATGTGTTATGCTATATTCGACCACATACCGTTTAATTCGAATTAC
This sequence comes from Isotoma viridis, assembly GCA_034696425.1. NCBI lineage: Eukaryota > Metazoa > Arthropoda > Collembola > Entomobryomorpha > Isotomidae > Isotoma > Isotoma viridis. The sequence goes on along the minus strand of JAQGAA010002035.1, from coordinate 3,383 downwards.
TACCCTTCCCCATCCTTAATTTCACTGTCTCTTTGATTTTCTTTCGCTCTATATCCCTGTTTCACTTTCACTTGAGACCAATACAGATCAAAAGTACTGACGATGACTTGATGGCTCAGATAATATGACCATGACTATTTCATTCATATTCATTCTTAACTCATAAGCATCATCATTTAGAATAACAATGTGTCATACTCCCATACTCATAGTAATAACATAAAACATACATAATAATAATAATAATAATTCAAATATATAGTTCGTTTACTCCAAATTTAAATCATACCAATAATACACTGATGCACTTTAAACATTTAATCATTCCTAAGTAATTTCACTAAAAAAATCATATAAAAAGTTTCCTTATGAACATTCTAAGCATTCCATCATCAATCATCCCAAAATCCCAACCCATTACCTACTTCCCAAACATTAACATTTTGTTCCTAATTTCAATAAAACTAGAAAATAATGTTTATTTCATTACTCAATACAATTTGTAAACTTACACTGATAATACAAAAAAATAAGGCAATCCCCATACAAATAAAAATTACTTGACTCATTGAATTAAATACCCACTCTACCATAATAATAATATTAACATCCTTACATCCTCATAATAAAATAGAGTGCAAATGCACCTGGGCACTAGCTATTGGCCCAACAGAAAAGTCATGCCATACTCTTACAACAATAAACATTCTTCCCATACCTTTTTTTCAAGACGAGATTTACCTTACATTTCCAAATTACTTTTTTACTACTCATAATAACATAAACTCAGGTAATTCTACTATACATTTCTCTACCAAAACAATGCACAATGCAACAACATCATCAGATCAGTAGTAAGTCTAGCATCAATAATAAGCCAACAATGTACAGTACAGTAAAATAAGAAATGAAAGCATCTAGTATGTTAAAAAACAGCGTTAAATTCGTTCTAGCTGGGCAGAGCAGAACACAATGTACATATCTAACTACATGAGATACAATGAACTTGGATGGGATTTTTGCCAGAAGCTTTAGAAGCTCAAAGGAAGTAAATTCATCCCTGTACCCATATGCATACAAGAATACAACCCATACAACAAACAACACAATTTTTTTTTCTACAAGCAAGGAAAGTCTCTAAAAGACCGTATATGCAGTTGCCTATTCATTTCTATTCATGAAAAAGCAACACCACTCCTATTAAAATTTCAAAAACTCTATTTCCGAACAACTTTCCCTTAAAAATCCATTCCAACATTTTGGAAGCACTTTCTCCCAAAAACCCTACAAAACTACTCCTAACCCTTAAGTCACACCTGCAGAGACGCCACTTTACCACTAGTGCAGTATAATAGTAGTAGTGGTGGTGGTGGTTGTGTATCGTACGATGATGCGATGCCCTTAAAATTTATTAATGGGGCTATAACCCTACACACGAGTACTACTACCACTGCACTATAGCCACTACTACTACTGAGGAGTAGTAGAGTGTCTCACCTGTTAGCACTGTATGGCTTCTCATTGGCTACAAAAGGATGGTGCGATCACTCTACCCAATGAAAATGTAAGAACGATGTCTTATATCGTGTCTAGTAGTATTACTAGTAGAGTTAGTCAGTAGTGGTGGTGGTGGTAGCAGTCTAAAAAGTATGTCTTGAGAGTATTTTCTTATACAACCACTACTAACTCCTACTATCAACGTTATGTATGTACACATGCGGCTTGATATACAAAAATCCCAAAGTACAATTATTTATACGGGGTAACTCTGCAATTTTTTGTGCAAAAAAATAAGAACAATTTGACGTAAGATTTTGCCTAAGCCTCCTGTATAACTAAAAAAGGGACTTTGCACTCACACATAGCCACTATTCTGTGACACATAGCTTGCATGGATTGTACTTTGTAACAACAATCTACCCCCAACTTGTAATAGTCGAGTCGGTAAAAAACTCACATCATTTTGGAAGTTAGAAACCCCCACATTCATCAACATTTCTAACGTACACAAAGTATAAGACAAATTCTTATTAAAATACTTTTGTGTATCTTGTGTAAAGCTCTTATCGTCACACTACTACTGCTATTGCACTAACTATACCAAAAAATATTATTTATTGTGGGAATTTATCGAGTTATTTATTAGAAGAATCGTCAATCGTCACTATTACATCGAAACGATAACATAATATAAACACTAATACACACGTTATTCAAAATTGGCATAGTAGTATGAATATGTGTGCAAAAAGTACATAGTAGTAGTAAGGAGAAATAATACAAGGTGTGTTTTTAAATTTGCATAAAAAAACATAAGACAAAGTACAACAAGACCGTTCGTTTTGTTTATATCCTATCCTGCCTAGAAGAGATCTCACTCTTGGTTGAACCATTGACCCGTGTGTACTGTATTATACACAGAGACTACTACTGCTCAATAAAATTGCATAGGGTTGATCATCATTCAATTTGACAGTATCAAAAGCAAAGTATTATTATCTCTTAAGTCTTTTAATTAAAAACTGATAACATTGTATTATAATTTAACTCAAACCAAAGTCCAAGTTCAATTTTTATTACTTTAGAAAGAAAGTCATTTTAAAAAATAGCAATTTAAGCCGGTTAACACTTACTGGAACATATAGCTAAATTGATATAAGTGTTGGTATAAGAGCGTCTTTAAAGAATAAGCGTCATTAGAAGCGTGTATGCCGTGTGAATATATGCAATAATAATACCGACTTAAATTATACTTCACATCATCATCGTTAAGTTGATTTTTTTAAACACGAAACTAAACTTATATTTAAATCGCTGGAAAGAGTTGAGTTTAATTTAGTAAACACTTAGCTCTGGTCTAGTTAACATAACACCTTCTGAGAAGGGAATTTTGTAAAATTAAGACAGGCTTTGATATTTAAAATTGAAGGAAAGGAACAGAAATAGATATTAAAATATTTATTCATTATACGAAATTTAAGGAAGTTTCCTTTAAAAATTGCAACAGTTTGGAAAAATTAAAATTTTGCAATAAAATATTAGGAACTTTGTACTAGACGCAAACAATATTACTGAAGTTATTTAAGAAGAGGAAAGTTGTGTTTAGTTTGCATTGTTGTATTGTGCATTGTTGTAAAAGCAAACTTTATAAAGATTTTTGAGAACAGTGAATTTATAAATATAATTTGAAACAAGTTGGAAGAAGTGTTACCAGTCTGCTGCCATACTTACTTTGTTGTAAAACTGTAAACAACTTAAAGAGTAACGTGAATCTCATTTTAACCTGATACAATCACACATATCAAATTATTAGATTTTAAGAAGAATTAAGGATTTTTGTATCTTCAGACTTGACTTGAAAAAAGGTAAGAAATGTTTTTTAT
>JAQGAA010002034.1:0-13727 GCA_034696425.1 Isotoma viridis | reverse complement strand
TCAGCATGTATATAAAATATATTAAAGTTTTATAACTTGGTTTGGTATTAGAATTTGTCCGTAGGCATTTTTTAATCTCAATAATAGTAAGAATAGAGAATACGACAGGTTTTACATTGTGATATTTTATATAATAAGGCAGAGGGTATAGACAGAGTATCCTACTGTTTCTTTTACCTTTAAGTTTTTTATATAAATTGACTAAAACGCATAAGGACTTGAAAGAATACCTGAGAGGGTTAAGAATGGGTATATATTTGTTTTCATTGTTTAAGATTATATCTTGTAATGTTTAAAAGAGCATATGGGATGATGACAGGTTTAATAGAATCTTGAAAGATTTTAAGTTTAAAACTCTCTGTGTCGGTTTGGACTTGTAAAAATATCAAGTTCAAATAATACTTCAGATGACACATATTATGAGGAAAAAATTCTTAATTTATAATAATATTGTAAAGCATGTCGTGTCTTATTATAAATCCTTGTCTTAAATGTCTACAATAATAACAATTTACTTTATCAAGTAAGGAAATTTTATAACGTTATTAGGCTACAGGCTTGGTCAACCACATTCATTAAGGAAATAAGTTAATTTTAAGTTGAGTTCGAGTGTATAAACTCCTTAAAGTTTTTTTTTGTTAAGAAGTAAGAGTTTATGGAAGATTAACTTGTTAATTTTTGTGGAGTAATTAGCATAAATATTATTAAAAGAGTGTTTGCTACTACTGGGATGACAGTTTTAAGCTTGAGTAAAAAGTAGTTTTTTTAAAGAGCCGACTAACTGGAAAAATCTACCCTGGAATGACTCATTGGGTAATTGGCTATAAGATCTTAAGAAAGCATGTTGTGTAATTAAAATGCATGTGTCAATAAGGATATTTTGACGTCCGTTTTTGTGGTTATTAAAGTGCTTCTTGGTATTTTTTGAACTTGATAATAATAATACAAAATAATATATATAATGATGATGATGATGAGTCTTAAAAGTTAAAGAATTTTTCAGACTGGACATTTGTAGTTTAAGACTTGTGGAGTAAATATTATTGAAGAAGTTGTTAATGTCATTACCATGAGAGAGATTACGGGCTTTATAATAAAGTGACTAGGGTCTTATTAGGTATTTAATCTTTTGAAGACCTGCCTCTAAAATACTTTGGACATAGGCACCTGTGGAATTTTCAGTTTAACAAGTGTGTATTTTTAACCAAATTCAATTAGTAAGTTTTTGTAATTCATTAGAATGCAAGGTATTTTCCATTGTATTTAAATTTTGCATGTGAGATAGAGGCAATATACTGGCCAGAGATAACTGGTTGTGGTTTTAAAACACTTTTAAAAGTGTAATTAAATATTAGGTATAGTACTGGGCTGAAAATAGACGGTGGGTACGGTATATAAATATATTTCTAATTTGCATATGAAAAGCTTTCTTGTTTTATTTACAGAAACGGATCTTCTTAATGCTACAAGTACGAGCTGAAAACTACCCTGACTGAAGTCTGAAGTTGTATTCGTATTGTAATTGTACTGATAGCTGATAAATGCTAATGGAGTTTAAGAAAGATCGGTTATAGCATTTTGTATAATATATCAATGATAATTAATAATGTTTTAGTTGTATGGGAAAGTTTTAACCCAGGCTGCTGTTCTGAGTGTTATAGAGTTCGTTTTTTAAGTCTTTGATTTAATATTGGAAGATTTTTAAATTAAGCTAAGCGTTTGCTTAAAAATTTGAAACTGTTTTGAATTCAAACGCTTAGTAGAGTTTTAAATTTAAGACAAAATTATATAATGTAAAAAAATAGTAGTTTGTGTGTTCAAAAGGAGCCATATTATAATGAGCTCTCAAAGAGAAGAAAGTTGTTGGGCGAAATCTCTTTGGTGCATTTGTACTTGTGGTGGAAAACGAATTTTTCGTGTGACTCCATCCGATCCGATTCCAACTGTTGATGCGGGTGCAACTATAAATGCCCGGAATGAGCAAGTAGCATTAGCACGGGCTGCAGCAGAAAAAAATCAAATTCGGGCTGAAAATGATAAAAATAATGTAGAAAGAAGTAATTCCAGTAATGGTCATGTTAACCATTTCTTCGTATCAGATGAGAACAATGACGGGGAAGCAAGGGACGAAGACCCGAGTGGCCAAAGAACTAGCATAGTTTTATCCAGTGGGGATAATGATGTTTATTTACAAAATTCTATATTTATTGAAGTAGGAAAGGAACGGAAGATTCGAGTGGTGCATTTACAACAAGAAGAAACTCTTAAGGAACAATCTCCTGAGCCAAACTCTCCTGATGTAAATACTTCAAACGCTTCGGGGAGTAAGGACGCTTCCCTGTCAAAAAACGCTGGTGATGGTGGTGATGGTACAAAAGGAGAAGAAGAAGAGGATGAGTATTGGTTTTCAAAATGGACTCGTAAACCTAGATTTCGAAGTATTTTTGAAAAGAATACAATCCATTGTGGCTCTGGGGACGAAGATGATGCTGGTGGTGGTGGTGGTACTAATGGGGATAATGGCAGTCCGAATACTTTGTCTAAGGATTTTGAAGTAGCTAGAGCTGCTGCTGCTGCTAAACGAAGAGCTTGGGCTTATAATAATGGAAATTCTCCTGGAGTTGAGAATAAGACTGCTGTACAGGGGAATAAGGTTGTTTTAGGGGGGAATCTCCAAGATGATGATGGAAATAGTATTGATATTTGTGATGCGAATGGACAAAGATGGTCTAAAGGAGGGAAAGGGTCTTCTCCTGGGGGTAATAGTGCTGCTAATAATAGTGGGGACGCTGATGGGGGAGAAGTTGATGCGGCTACGATTGACGTTGAAGTTCAAAATCATCCTTTAAACTCTTCAGGAGATGATAGCAACAATGGGTTTACTAATTTAGGATTTGAGAATGATGATGATGATGAAAGTGGTGTGAGTGGGGTGAAAGCTGAGTCTAGTGCAACTAGTAAAATGTCCTCGGGGAATAACGCTGCAGCGTCAAGTGCAAGTTCAAAGGAAGGAGGTGTAGTAGAAAGTCCTTGTGGGGTAGAAGGGAAAAGTGTTCCGAAATTACCACTTTTACTTTTTCTTCATGGAATATCTGCTTCGAGTGATGTGTGGAAATCACAGATTGATTTCTTTCATGCTCTTGGTTATGAAATCATTGCTCCTGATCTCTTAGGTCATGGGTTTAGCTCAACTCCTACTAATGTTAAGTATTATTTTTTTGAGTCCATTGCTCAAGATCTTTTAAGTGTTTATGATCACTTTGTCCAGGAGGATAGGAAAGTGGTTGTTATTGGCCATGGATATGGGTAAGTCTATATAGTTAATTCTATTGAATAAAGCTATTCTGGATTAATATTTGCATTTTAAGGGAATATTGTGAGTCACTTTTAGTATTTTAAGATATGTTTAATAATATTTTTATATTTTACAGTGCTTGTCTTGCATCAGTGATAACTCGAGTCCGTCCAAAAAGTGTATGTGTGCTAATCTCCATCGCAGGTGGAGGACCTACTCCTTTAGTTAGTCGTACTTGTTGCAGAAGCTCATTGATTCCATTTTATTGTAAACTATTTCACAAGTAAGGTTCAACGATGGGTTTTAAATTTTTATAAAGTCAATTGTTCGCATTTTGAGTTTAATTAATTAAAACTTTTCAAATAATTTCAGAAGCAAAAAGAAAGGACGTTTCGACAACCCCGAGCTAAAGAATATTCTGCCTCCAATAGTTCACGAAAATATCCTAACAGGCCAAGTATGGAGTGACGGAGATTCAGCATTTTATCGAAGAATAACTGTGCCAACCCTTCTTGTCTACGGAATGAAAGACAAAGTTGTGAATTTAGTTGAACAATGTGAAATGGAACGAACAATTCCTAAAAGTTTCTTAGAAATAATTGATAAGTCAGGCCACATGGTTATGTTTGATGAACCTGTTAAGCTTAACAAAATGCTTGCAAAGTTCATTCAATCTTGGTCCTGATTTTGGTAGTCACTCTCAGCTAAATAAAAAACTATAATTTTATAATTTAACTATAAAATTGTTGTCAACTTGTCAATATTTTGAGTACAATTTTTTTTTCTAAATCGTTAATTAAAAAAACTAAGAAGTTGGAACTTATAGTTACTTCCGTGTAAACATTCCAAAGAAACTGAAGAAGACAATAATATTAATTATTATTATATGCGGTGTATGCATGAAATGATTGGGAATTACAATATAATTACGATAGTAGTTGTGTCTTATACTAGAAATGATTATGCTTAAGATTCCCATCTGATTGTACGAAAATGAATTTTAGTAAAATACTTATAATCAGTGGCAGACTTGTAAGAAAAGTATATTTATATTTTTTAGAAATGAATTTATATCAATTTGAAATAAAAGTCTCACTGGTGGAGACACCAGATTTAATTTGTGTCTTTAAGTGTAAAAATTATTTATTTCTTAATCTTCTTAATGTTAAGGGAAATGGAAAAAACTTTTCTCCTCATGTGGTTAAAAGGTGATGGGATGGATAACATAAATTATCTCAATAACAAAATAATTATAAGTACAAACCTGGTAAAAATAAATGGACAGGTTTGTGGTAGTAGATTTATTATAACTCTAACGTCTGTATCTGTATCTCTTGAAGTGGAACCAAAGTTGGAAAATGTTATTGTGAAATTGACATCTGAATCCCCGTTTGTAAGAATATTCCCATTCACGATTTACTATTTTGAAAGCTATGTCTTCGTACGGTGGACCAGACTGGAATCGTAGAATTGCGAAGTCAGGATTATCTGCACAGGCGGTCTGTAGTTTAAAAGGGGAATAATAAGTTTTAAAATAATTTAGAATTTTTATTAGAAGATGAAATACTTTTGGGTAAAAGTAAAATTGGGAGGGATTCTTACCACTGTGTATCTTGGAGTTGTATGCTTGTCTATAAGATCAGGGAAGAATATGTTGAACTTGTATCCTTGCACGATTTTTGGTGGAGGGTTGTCCATGTCATAATGCGTTTGGTTGTATTTGTTCCATTCGAATCCTGTGTGTACTCTGTTTTCAAAAAAAATATAAAGGTAAATTTTGGCTCAAGGTATTTAGCATTTTCCATAAATTAAATAGTCATTAAGTGCCTAAGTTAAGAAAATAACATACCTGTTAAAATATCTAGGTTTCCTCGGCCTATACTTATCAGACCATAAGTAAACTTGATCAACACCAGCCTCCACAGAAAAGCCAGCTTCATCATTAGTCATTCCCTTCTTTGCTTCTTTCTCTAAAGCTTTTTCCTCTGCTGTCCAGACATTTTCTACTTTTTGGCCTACATTCAAAACTTGAGCTCTTGCCATATCCAGTCGGGCATTGTCTTCGTCTTCGCCAATGACAAATATTCCAGGCTCAATATCATCATTACCAATGAGTCTTGGAGAGTAGCCACTGTTAACGTATTTTTGAATGCTTTCATCGATCACATTTCTAGCTTCGTCATCTTCTTCTTCTTCCGCCGCTTCCTCTTCCTCTTCTTCCATTTCTTCTCCTTCGGAGACACCGTGCTTAGCGCCAGCAGACTCTTTCGAATTTTCATCTGCATCTATTGGTTTAGTAGAAGTGGCAGAAGCAGCTGCAGCAGATGAGGAAAATGATGGTCCAGGTTTTGGGGAGTTTGGGTCATCTTCCATATTTTCGTCATCAGAATCGGCTTCAACTTTGACCCCTTGTTGGGTTTTGAGCATGAGTAACTTAGCTCTAAGATTTTCTTGATGTCGGTCCCTCAGTCGGGCTCTAGCTATGTGGGCCTTTAGTTGGGATAGAAGGGATTCCCAGTAACTTATGTCCAACCCGTGGACTGATCCATCTAATTTGGATTGAATGTTGATTTTTAATTCTTCTAATTTTTCTGCTGTTTTTCCTTTGAAAAGATCACTAACATCTGAAGCTACTGCTGGATTTATTCCTTCTCTTCTTTCTACTGCCATTCGGTAATCGTCATCTTGTTCGAGTTTACGCAGTTTTCGTAATTCGTCTTCTACTATCACGGTGATATCGTTCCAGTAGCTAAGGTTTTTGCCTTTTTCCATTTCTTTGTATACCTGTGTTACGATTTGGAAACTTTTAGTAATGAATTTACTAAATACAAATGAATTTATGAAAAGAAAAATTGTTCATACCGTAATATCTTCTAATAAATCTTCTAAATCGGCTATGGTCAGTCCATTGAGGTAAGTGTAAGGCTCGTGCATTTCAATTGCATCTACTTCGTCTTCAGCACTTACGTATTGAGCGAGTAAGTCAATAGGTTTGGCTAAAATCGAATAAATAAAAATCAGTACATAAATATAAAAACATTAGCAGTAGTTAGTGCTACGGCGTCAGCCCTTACCTCGTCCATCTTTAATCCTAATTTTAGATCGAAGTCTCGCCTGTTCCAAATGAAATACATCTTCTTGTTTCCCCCACTCTTGAAACTGTTCGGCTTCTTTCTGCCTTTGAATTAAAGCTTGTTCTTCATCCCTTGCTGCCATTTCGCGTTCTTTCTCTAGTCGTCGTTTCTTAACCTAAAATTTAAAAAAATCATGAATATTATTTCAATTTTTCAAAAAGAAACTAAATTAAAAACGTATGGGCCTTTACCTTTTCCAACTCTTTTTTATTCTCATCAGCCAAAAGTCGGTTTCTCCTTTCGATATCTGCTTTACTTAAGTCATTCATCCCTTCCTTTTCTAACTTCTTTTTCCAAACAAAAGTTCCCAGAAGATCGTGATCACCAAATGGATTATCTGTATTTGTGTAGTGGAGATGTTCAGGATCCCATCCCATTCTTTCCTTTCGCTTTCGTTCTTTGGCTTCCTTCTTGTCTAATCGTCTTTGTCGTTTCTCTTCTGGGGTTTCCAACGCTTTTAATTCTTCTTTTCGACGCTTTTCCTCTGCTTTCTGCTTCTTCCGTTCTTCTTCAAGTCGCTAAAAGTATAAAATTGCAATTAAAAATAAGTCTTATTGAATTGACAGCATGGCATGAATTAAAGTTAAAGTTAAAGCCCTCAAAACTTGTTAAACCAATCTCATTTGTAAGTTAATTAATTTTGTTTAAAAACAAAAAGGGCAATCTTACCTGCAACAAAATCAAAGAGTCTGCAGAAGAGATAGAAGAATCTGAGTCAGATCCACCGTCATCAGATGAAGACGAACTTGGAGTTCTTCTTTTTTTCTTCTTCTTCGATTTTTTATCTTTAGATTTTTTCTCTTTATTATGCTTTCCATTTGAGTCTTTTTTGGATTTCCTATCTTTATCCTTTGACTTAGAACTTTCGGAGCGTTTTTCCACATCCCTTCGCTGATCTTTATTTCTACTTGCATCCCTTGTTGATGTATTTCTGCCTCTGGAGTCATTCCTGTTTCTTGAATCAGATCTCGAACGGGACCTTCTATTACGTTTAGTTTCAGTAAACCTTTCTCTACTACGGCTTCTTCTCGAGTCCATACGATATGATGGGGAAATATCTCGACGATCACCACCACCACGGCCTTTTGTTCGACTAAAAGCAGGGGATCTAGATCTGGACTTACGTTTTCTTGATACTTCTAATCGGTCGCTGTGGCCCATCGTATTTAAATTTGCTGGACTGATTTTCTCTTCACTTTACACAATTCCAACTTCAGTCCTGTCCTGAAAGTACAAATCAAAGTCATAAGTTCTAATAATTAATGAATAATTAATTAATTTACATTGTTCATTGTTGACATTGTTCTTCAAAATCAAACTTTGACCTTTGACCCTTTTCCGTTGTGCTTTGAGTTTGACCTTTGACAGTTGTGATGGGGAACAACACAATGGACAAAAATCCTTCAATTATGTTGTTGAAAATAATTTGAAAAAAATCCAAACCCTCCTCCTGTCCACCCTTTTATTTTTAAACTTTGACACTTTCAAACTTTTCCACAATATTTTTCTACGCAAAAAGTTCGCTGAGACGACTTTTGAGTTTGAATTTGGCGGGTTTGATAATCTAGCACATACGCCGTTGGTTGGCGGGTTTCTCACTAATTTTAGGCAACTAAACAGACACAGTACAACATTACACGGGTATAAGAACGCGTGTGACAATGTTTTCTTATTGCACTTTTTTTGTAGACAAAAAGTAGACTGGGTTTTTGATTTCTCTGTCTGTTCTTTCGTTAAACCGCTCACTCAACACATTTCCCTCAATTTCATAATTCCAACTCAGATTCCAGATATTTTCAAATTCATTCGTTAATTAATAATAGAACACAGAAGGAAAGTTAGTGCCGCATTATTTTTCCAGCGTGCAGCGTTTTGAAAAGGTGAAAGGTAAAGGTTCAAAGTTCAACATTTATAAGACCTTATTTTTAACTGTTTTTCTTTGTTTTGTCTTTATGTTGTGTACTTATTTTATTGTGTATTGTGTATTGATTATTGTGTTTGGTGTGTATTTACAGATCTGAATTAAATTCCAGGAGAAATCTGCACTCGCAGGAAGACAAAGAAGTTAGAAATACTGAAAATGTCGGCCAAGGATATTTACTATTCTAACAAATACTTTGATGAACTTTTCGAGTACAGGTAATCATTTTTCAAAATTAAATTGTGAACCTGCTGCCATGCCGGTCACCACTGGTAAACCCATCGTGCCTAGTTGACTTCTTTAACTTTTTACCTTTTGCTTTACGTCGTTTAATTTTATAGCTAGAGTTGGAGTGTAGAGTTTCATGTCATATTGTGTATCGACATCGAATATAAGTCCCCTTTGAATTAAACTTGTAAATTTCATGCTGAAAACAACTTATTTGCAATTGCAGGCACGTGGTACTGCCAAAAGAGATGGTAAAATCTGTGCCCAAGCACAAACTGATGACGGAGACTGAATGGCGAACTTTGGGAGTTCAGCAAAGTGTCGGATGGATTCATTATATGACCCATGAACCGGGTAGGTAACTCAACATTTTTAAAATTCTTACATTTTTGTTCTTGTCAAACTAATTGAGTTGTTTTAATACCATTAGAGCCACATATTCTTCTCTTTCGCCGACCACTTCCTCAAGAAACACCTCAGGACAATAACAATGTTGTGGAGGAGAAGAAGTAAACGAAACACTTCCTCATCCCATATTCACACCGCACCGGAAATCAGCCAGAACTTTTACACTCTCAAGGGAATGCATAGATGATAAGAGATTCAACCGTATCCGTGCTTTACAGTTTATAAAAGGTGTTTATTTACTTAGTTCCAGTTTATACATTCGTAAGAGTTTCAGACATTTAATTAAAAAAATAAAGTACAAACGAAAATGAATTATAATTGGCATGCTTTATGTATATATATCGCAAAATTGCAAAAAATTCATGTATCTAAAATCAAGTTTAGTTATAAAATAATAATATTGCTAGATTCTTAAACATTATTATATAATGTAGTTTCGATTGGGCTTTTATTTGAAACAATTAATTCAAAACCTAAATTATCATGTACATAATCTCGTTTTTCTGGCAAAACAATCCACAATCAAATTTCGACGTGGACGGGATACGGTTGATAGATTTGACATTTGAGTGAATAGCTTTATTTAATCTTGAGCTACAAGTAAACTACACTATGAACTGCATTTTATTCTAATTCAATGAACATTTATATTGTTTCATTGATTATTAATTTGTACATGTATAATTTGAATTGATTTTGTTAAAAAAGACATTTGTCAGTAAATACACAGAACATGAAATTAAAAAAGATATTGCGATGCGATCTTTGAACTCTGATTATAAGTTGGCTTGGCTGGTTGACTTTTCACTTTTCCATTTCCACACATTTAGTCTAGTTCAAAAGCAGGGAAAGCAGGGACCGATTTGTTATCAAAAATTCCCAAGAAATCGTAAATCATGTAAATAGTTCCGGCAAGACCTTCGAACAAAGAATTCGGTCGATCTGGCATTCTTGTTGCTCGACTTCCCCATGAGAAACACCAACGTGCGAAGATGCAACTTCGTTTTAGCCAAATCTCGTCCTGTAATTGACATTTGAAGTTTAGTAAACAAATAAGCAGCATTATAGGTAGACTAAATTAATACGATTATAAATTACCCTGGTATGTTGATAAATGGCCATCAAAGCATACGCATTTCCAGCGACTCCATGACAAATGCTGTAACTTGTCTTCAAAATGCCTCGTTCCCAAACAACTTCACCGGCTTTCAAGGCAGCATCAACGTACTTTTGATCTCCATACACCTAGAATTTAAAATGTATTATTAGAAAATTAAGCAAGTCTTTAGATTAGATTCAATATAAACAAATCATCCATTGGTTATTATTTAAAATTTTTGAAGTTTTCGACTGATACGGCTTTTTTGTTAGACTTTTAGAAGTCAATAATTGAGCAATTTTATTTTATTTTTATCACAAATGATAAATTGGCCCACCTTGGCTGCCTCCAAGAACAGATAAACAGCTCCAGGAGCTCCGTGACACCAATGCACTAATTTATCTTCAGTCGATCCCACAGACGATTTGACATTTCCGGTTGGAAATCGCTGATGCGTCAGAAGCCAATCCACAGTCTCTTTGAGCAATTTATCATGACCAGGTTTCATGTAATCTTTGGCCTAATCATGAGTAAATTGAGTAGGTTAAGGAAATATCTGAAACTGTTGAATTTGTTAAGTTTTATAGAACAAAAACAACGCCACTCATGCTTACTACAAGAGCACACCCATGTCTATTCTAATGAATGAAATGTATTATTTATAATATTATGACTACGATTACAAAAACAAAATAATTTAAACCTTCAGCAGTGTATAGAGAATTCCAACATATCCGTGGGCTGCACCCAAATACGTTTTGTCATGCCATTCATAGTGTAACGGAGGGTCTTCGTTCGAACTTCTTCGAATCCCGTCTTCAATTATGTAAGAGACCAGCTATTCCCGAAAGCATGTAAAATACAAACATTGCGAATTAGCATATTAAAATTATACTTTAAGACCAGAGTTAATTAGTTAATTATTGGAGGAATATGGAGGGCTGGACTGGAAGTCTCTAGTTGATTTGAAGGGGCATCGCCAACTCTAACACCACGGTGCATTGTACGTCTTACCCTCGTTTCGTAAATCGTAATGATGAACAACAATTACCTGAGTGAAAACCGAAGTGGGTAAGACGATCGACTTTTTGAGGTCTTTAGCACACTGCTGGTTCAAAAAGAGAAGTGCGTAAAGATATCCAGCTCTGCCATATAGCAGTTCGTTAGGGGTGGAAGTGCCGTCTCCCCCTTGCTCGTTGTAAACCAGCTTTTGCAAATCCAAAAGCCTAGGTCACAACCCACAAGAGAAATAAAGAGAGGCATTAATTCGTGTACATTATATCAAAGGTATTTTGGAAAATGGACACAACACAACATTTATTAGGATTAAATAATGGATATGTTACTTTTGTGTCAGCCTCATTTTGTCTTTTGCATTGGATGAAATTAACAACGCAAGAACCAAAGGACCAGCATCCCCCGTCAAGAAAGTAAATCTTCGTTCTTTTAACAATGCTCCTGAGCTGACACGATGAACAAAGTCCTGTAATCTCTGAAATAAGCAAAAGCAAGTAAACTATTGTGTCAAAGGTTAGATTTCCACTACAATTGAAAGGCTTGTGCTTGTACCTGTGAGATGGGTGGTGTAAGGGGAAGTTTGTTAGTAGATGATAAGTACCAGTACATAAGGAGAATTCCAGTGGATCCGGTATAAACAGAATGATCACTTTGGTTTTGCTTTTCTTCTGGGTTGTTCTTTGAAGACTCGATATTTAACTCTAACTGGCTCAGGAGATTTTTACCAGCTTGGGCCATTTCAGCTTGGAAGCTCCCATTCTAAACAAAATCAGTACAAAGAATAAATTAGTTTGTTTCTAGTTTCTAAATCTAAATCTTATTTCTATTTCTAGTCTAAATAAAAATCATGTTGCGGGACGTAGATTGTAGGTATTTAGTTGTTGTAGCTAAATTCGATAAATTAGCTAAATCATCATATTACCTAAATGATTTCATAGGTAATATGACTTAGGCTAAATCCCTTACCATACCTAACCCACCAACCCTAGGCAAGTCGTTAAGCCCTTATGATACTACCCTTAACTCTTTAATCTTTATACAGCCTTTCCCCTTCCACCCTTCACCCTTACCTGAAGATCAATGGTATCCTCTTTCCCTATCCAAGAGTTTGAATAATGTCGAAGCATCTTTGTTCGGGCTGTCAGCTATCGTGGGCTACACTGTTGACTGTGCTGGCCTAATTTCTTTTAATTACCTTTGACCTTTCACCTTTTAGATAGATTTTTGATTTGATGTCTCGATCTCTGACCTTTGCTTGTAAGAGTTTTCAAATCATATGAAAATACTGAATTCAGAATTCACGGGCATCACGGCACGGGGACTGCACAAAATAATATGAATGTTGAGTTGGAAATCGCGAAGTCCAGCAGGGTCTGTCTGTCTATTACTTGACGTGTGATCTGCCTAGTGTATAAAAAATACTCAATATGGACTGAAGATGAAGATGAAACCCTCGAAGGTCACACGCAGTAGGAGGTAGGGTAGCTTTTATATAGGGACATCAAAATTAAGACGAAGTTCATTCAAAATGCCAAGTTACCCACTTTTTACACAATAACAAAACTACATCAACAAAACATTTTCTATGATTCCTTTGTTTCCTCTGGAGTCACCATGTGGATGCATCCAATTTTGACAATGGCATTTTCATACACTTTATTATTCCTTAAATTCATAGTTTTTGTAAAAATTATTATGGATTAAGTGTGATGGTATTTAATTCAACTGTCTCTGGCCGGCTTTCTATGAATAGTTGATAAGTGTCAAAGTGCAAAATTGTCCATTTACAATTTAGTCAAATCAATTTAAATTGCAGGAGTGTATTACAGATACATGCATTATTAAATCAAACAACTAAATGCCAAACCCAATTACTACAGGGTCAGGTGGTGGTGGTGAAGGGGACAAGCCAAAAGAAACCATGATGAGTTCTAAGAAGACTCCTGATACACTGCAGAAGTACAAGCCATAAATCAAGGGATTGAACAAATGTACAAGATTTATGAAACAGTGCTACTCATAAGACTACACTCGAAGGTGAATTCCGTGAGTTATTGAAAGCAGTAAAGAGGTCAGAAAAGGAAAAACGACTCGCATTTCAGTTCATCACGCGATTTTTGGAATTCTTCCCGTATTGTTATATACTGAAGCTATTAATGCATTGGTGGATTTGTGTGAGGATGACGATGTCTCGATTCGGAAGCAAGTATGCAAAGGATGCTCCAAAAATTGCGGACGTGTTCGCTCAACTGATGCAGACGGAAGACTCAACGGAGCACAAAGCTTTGGAGAGCTGTCTTGTCAGTTTATTCCATATCGACGCTCAAGCTTCACTTGTTGTGGGTCTATTTGCTGAAATTGTGAACGGAGAAGAACTTGTGAGAGAGAGATGCTTCAAGATTTTGTCTACAAAACTGAAAGATTTGAGTCCAGAGATAATCAACATGGAGTAGACTTGAGCGGAAGAGACTTCAAGTCGTTATGATTTGTTAATGGAAACAAAGCTATTAAAAGACTTGTCACAGGACAACAGATGCTAGTGGATTTAATTGCTGAGATTTTGGAAATGGACAAGGATTTTGAGGCTTCTGAAGTGGAACACTTTGATAAGCTCTTGCTTTGCAC
>JAQGAA010002033.1:0-13730 GCA_034696425.1 Isotoma viridis | reverse complement strand
TGAAGATGATGATGATGACTATGGTACTGGTAGAACCAGTGACACTAGCTTTGTGACCTTTCACATGTCTAACTTCGATGTATATCTTCAGAGTCCAACTAAAAAGAATTGTTCGAACTTCAACCATATAATAAGTTCTAGTTTCACAATAACCCTTGCTTTCTTTGGATTGATGGCTCAACTGGATTTTTTCAAGACCCAGTTCAGTCCATCGTGAATAATGCGTTGACGGGGGTTATTTCTTCCCTCTGTGTGATCCATTTCTTCTCTTGTGACATTTCAATTCTGCATGCAGTATAATCTTAACACATTTATATACTACTATACTACTGGTAGAAGTTTTATGAAAAAAGTACCAGTCAATCTTCTCTCTGATCAGATGACATAACTTCCAAACTATTTAATGCTACTTCGAAATGCTTTGTAATAATTGAGAGAGAGAGAAGAGAAAAAAAAGACTGTAAATCAGTAAATCCTTGAATTATTTTTGCGTAGGCTTTACCAGCTATACCTACTAAAGTGTACTGGTTCAGTTCTAAAACTCGGTTCGTAGAATAAAGAAAGATATAAACCTGTCTCTCTCGATATTCTGAGTACATAATCAGCCCAACCCGCTGGGAAAGGTAGCTTATTTCACCAAAAACTTTTCAAAAGAGTCAAAACCAAGGAGAGAGAAGATTTGAAGAAATAGCAAAAGAAACTTTTCGATGACGTTGTAAATGTGGAAATGGATTTTCATATCAAAAGCTCTTTTCACCAAGAATCTTTTATTCTCAAAAGAATCACATTGGAAAGAACTTGGAAGGATGAATCCTCGCGTGTGTCCCCTTTGTTGTCCTAGTATTCTTACGAAGTAGACCAAAACACGAGTGTTAGTTGTTCTAAGCTAGATGTGTCACGGTTGATGGTAGATGAAACTGAGGTTGAGGTACTTAACTATTGTCATTGTGGGTGCTGTGCTGGGGTATATAGCTAAAAAGATTTTTTTTACTTGGGATTCAATAGCTAAGCTATTAAAAGAATTTAAACAATTACTCAAAGATCTTTGTTATTGTATGAGTGGGTATTTTCAAGGTTTCTGGATAAAAACATGGCGTTCACCAATCTCACAAGCAGTCCAATTTTAAAGGTTTACGGTGATTTAATTTAAACCAATATCATTGTTCAAACACCAGCCTGCTTGAAGAAGTTTATAAATTTTGGCTTGGAGTCCTTGTAATTCTAAACCAACGGTTTTAAGTATCGCAAGGTACATTATTTAATGGACAATCATTCCCAGAATAATTTTGCAGTCAACACAATTCAAAAGAAAAGTCAATTTTGATACTATATTTTTTTTTGTGATTAAGGTTTAGGTTATGGTTGTATCGTTGTATGCCCCACTCTTGCTGGAAAATTGGATATTCTTGTTTTCTGTGCTTTGAAACTGAACTAAGTTTTTAGCTATCTTTTTCTCACGGCTTAAAAATGCTGACTTTGTTTCAGAGTCAAGATGTTTTTTTCTCTAGCTTTGATTAATGAATAGCTCCTTGAATTTGTTAAGCATAGGTACAATGGCAACAAGTAGTGAACTTCAAAGTTGCTTCTTTGTTAAGCTCTTAGCTTAAATTGTTTCAAGTTTTCTTTTATAGCAGGAACTCAAATGCGAAATTCCATTTTAAATTGAATGGTACTTGAACAAAATACATCACATTAACTCCCATGAATACTATTTGTACAAAAAAACAATTTTCCCAACTACATGCTTCTCGTCCTCACAGTTAATCTATCTCCCATTTTTAACTGAAACAAAGAAATTTAAACCTCAGTTCGATATTATATTCAGCTTTGTAGTGAAAGCAATAGAAACGCAACTATATTAATATAAAGAAAAGTAATCCGTTCTCCTTGAAAATATCCTTTGTTTCTGACAATTAACTGAATTTAATTTCACCCTAAGAGTGTAGTGTACCCCCTACTGTTACAAAACGTAAACCTGATACAACCTAATTTACTTTCATCTTTAATGTCCTCGCTATATAGAGTATTTAATATTTAATTAAACTTTTTTTGTTCATTTTTTTCAGTTCTTTATTTAAAAAGATTCATTCCAACTCCATAATTGTTTTTTTTATAGTCTCAAAAAGTTTCTATAAATATATTTTTAATTTTTTGTGAGGAAAAAGCGAACGGAACATGTATTTTCTTTTCATTCATAATTTGATGAACAAAGAAGTTCAACTATATATGATGGCAATTATTATCATCATGTAAATATCAAATGAAGCTTAATTTGTCATTAAACTTTAGCTTACTAATGGGTATCATTATAAACCTAATGAAGCATAAAAGTTGTTAAACCTATCAAATGCGCACTTAAATTCAATACCCAAGTTTTCAACCCCCTCGTCTTCACAAAATTTAAAAAGTTTATGTTTCACGTGTTCTTTCTTCGCCTTGGCCTTTAAAACTCGACGTGCCATGTCAGGAAGTCAGGTTCATAAAAGGGATTATTATTCTCCGAGAGAATTAATTTAATACAGAATCTCATAATAGTTAAGAAATATGATCATGATAAAAACAACTTTTATCTATGAGAATAGAAGCCTATTTCCATAGTCCAAATACGACAACATACTAAAAAACCAGATTTTAACACTGCGTTATCCTGCATGATGGCTATATATCTTTCATAAAAACTCCAAAACAGATATACTCCAAATCCTCTTAATAATATTCGTTGTATTCGTTCACCCGAGTCATGAAATACCTAAACTATACTACTCTAAGCCAATAGTACTTTGCATCTGGCTTCACTGCTACTTTAGTTACGAGAAGATAATAATAATATAGGTAATATGAAATAAATGAGCTTTAATGATGGCTTACATGCAAGAGCTAGATGATATATTTAGTATCTGGGCACAAATAGCATATTTGTGTTATAGAATATTGACTTCCTTTCTGTGCTTCATGTTTGATGATGATAAGATGAAAACTAAAGTCCGCTTTCTACTACTAATAATAAGATAGCTAACTACATACAGGAGCTAAGCAATGGCATCAGTAGGGAAAGTCAGAGGATATTGAATGTAACAAATTTTTAGCCTTTGTATCATGGAAAGTAGGAAATGGCGTTATTTCTGCGAGGGAGTATGAAATATTATGTTCATTCCATCCTTCTTCTCTGTGTCCATGTGTACGATGCGATATCATTTCCATCTCATCCTATCATCCGGAATGTACTTCTGGTAACATAATCTCTACTACTACTCGTATCTCTATTACCCGTTTCTATACACAACTCTCGCACTACTACTTTACAAAATATATACAACGTCTTTTCATATTAAGCTATATACGTTTACTTTATTGCACAATAGATTCCAAGCTATTTGCTATTTGGGAGAAAGCTTTCCCCAGCTTGACCTATATCTGTGTAAGTACACATATAGAGAAATGATGCCTGGTCTTACAAAAGTATCTTTCTTCTATCGAAATTCCCCAACTTAGCTTTGTGCACACAACTGCAACTACATCATCATAGATACACAAATAACGCCAGTACTTTTGATACCACCACTGTACGGAAGAAGGGCTAGCATAAAAAAGCATATACGCATCCCTTAAGTTAGTTTAGTAATGCGATGGCTGTAAATAAAATAGGATGAACGGAGTTAATGGAACTTCAGTCGTTTGAAGCACTCCCATTACAGAACTTTCACTGGACAAGTGAAATCCCACCCAAATACCTACTCAGTACAGACGTATATATTATTATATGGTTTGGAAAAGATGTACAGAAAATAACAGCAAAAGCAGATGCACAATAAATACACATGGACTGACAGATATCTTCACCCTGTTTATGATGGAGGGGATAAAGGGAGAGAAAAAAGTGTATAGAAAATGTTTTTCCTTTCTTTGACTGGAAATGAATGCCAAAATGGTTTTTCGCAAAGCCTTTGTGATCATAGAGAATCAATTATTGAATAAAAATCCTTTCAAGAATTTTATTATGATTTACCAGTAGTATAGTATTATAAATTCTGGGGGGCTGAGAGTAATGAATTGAAATTGGGAAAATTTTATTGAGTGTTTATTACTTGCGGTTCTAACTTTGTATTGGATTATATAGGAAGCCGACGGTTTTGTGGTATTTAGAGTCTTCGACAAATATTACAGTACTTATTGATTGGGAACAAGTGTAAACTTACAGAGAATTCCTAAAATGAATCGGATTTAGCAACTAGCAACTTAATGAACTAACGACAAACCATTCATGCTAGAGTTTGCCAAATAATTTATTTCCTTTGATCGAAACCAAATTTAATCGGTTGATTTATCAAACAGTACTATTTAAATATTTAATGTACCCATTTTAGGATCTGATTGGTGTACATATAGCTTATCAAGATTTTCCCACAGAGTGGGCATACATACCAAACCCGGAAGAATGAAAGGAGTCCATTAATAATAATATTTCAAGGGAGAAAGTTAAGGCTTTGGGAGGCCAAATAAATTCAATCAAACTTGGGTTGACCATTTAAATAGAAAGGATGATTGTATAACTCAACTCACTTCTCTCTCCTGTTGTCCTATTTCCTTTCTATTGTGATCCTCTGGGCTCCGGAAATCTCTGGCAGATGGGAAATGGGTGAACTACAGCTTGCTAACAAAATAAAATAAATATGCTTTACTCTATACAACAGTATACACACTACTACTGCATAATTTCTTATATTATTACTCGTAGTTTGTTCATTCCTAGAATTCAATGCTAAATAGAGATATATCTGCCTGGCAGGTCCACCACGACCTACAATTTACTGTACAATAACTACTTCCATCCTTTCAGAAAACTAGACCACTTTATCCAACTTCCTATATTTTATATCCAAGGAGGGATTTCTCTACATCTCCATCATTACTTTGTCAAGAATTTCAACATAAAGAGTAAAACTCCTATTCAGAAAAACTAACAGGGGGAATCGAATTTAGATTTGGGATGAATTCATTCAGCTCACCCATAGCATATCTGGCCTTCCACTGGACAAGATGTGTAGGAATAGTATTACTAGCTCTTGTAAATCACTCTGTCCTCCAAAATGCATACATGAATGACGGACTTTTATCATGGTAATGGTGAATGATTCATGGACAGTTACTTGTTTACTGTTAGTAATAGTACTATTGCTATGCTTAGGATAGTTTTTGGAGCACAACTAATACGAAATACGATAGATTGGTCCAGTACCCGCAAAAAACTAGAATTTGTATTTTGAATTACCATCAGCATTTCCTATTTTGGAATTTTTGTGCATTGTTGTATACATTTATTTTTGAATGCATTTTTGTGTATACGTTCAGCATAGTCTATTTCAGTTTGAGTAGTTGGGAGATGATCCTTAGTACGTAGTACGTATCATATCAGATTGAATGTACGAGCTTGTTTCGAAAATGGTCCATAGAATAAGTAAATGCCCCCTAGAAAATACATTCATTCATGTCTATTGGCCGTTAGAAAGAACTGAATGCTATTAGACTATCATCGGATGAATGAGTTTCCTTCCGTTCAACTTTATTAGCATGTATGCATGAACCACCAGACCAGTAGTCCGAAGTTAGTTTATACAGTTTGTGCAGAGTAGTGATGATATGGTGCATGTATAACATCTAGGAAGAATAGGATGATGATGATGACGAAGACCATTCTTGGAACCTCATCACCCGGAAAAATGTTTGGGTAGATAAAAGCCTATTTACAGACGCAATTCATAATAAAATAAAGTAATCATAATATTACAAAGTAACGAATTTCATTTCCCCTCCCTTTCATATGTAGAAAACCTTTTGAGTACTTAAATGCTTCTTAACGAAACGATTTAACATGCTAAACATTACAATAAATGATATAATAATTTATAGAAAAAGGAATCCTCCTAATGGCACTATAGAAAGGACATGTGAAACGTAATTTGATAGTAATGACATCACACACAGTATTTTTGGTAGAATGCTTGAGAACATTTTTGCATCTCGTGAATAGTGAACATGATCCTTGAAAATAATAATGTCCCTTGGTACTTACCCATCCACACCAGAGTGAAAGCTTATGCACACAAAGAGTCACAAATTACTATTCTGTGGTGAACTTTCACTTTCAGTTCCAAAGTGGGTGCGAAGCTGAGATTATGGCTATAATATAATGAGGTTGGAACAAGAGGTGTAAAAATGACCTAAGTTCTCTCTACTCTTGTTATACCCACTAGACTACTTCTATTACTATATTACATAATATAACACAAAGTAAACTAAAGTTCATGAGGAGAGGAGCCCAAAGGATTTCATTTGAGAGGTACTTACCAAGGTAGATAAGTGGTTATAGTTTTCCTATGTAAGTGTCTATTTGGGAAAGCTACAGTGTGTACTGGCAGCTTCATCGTCATCGTCAGTCTCTATCACTTTTTCTACTCTTTCCTCTCTCTTGAGATCTCCTAAGAAGGTAGAACAAAGCTCTTGTAGTTAAACCTACCTACATACGTAGTTTAAGTTTCTAGAATGTAGTTACTTCTATGGAAGAAAATAATTCTCTAAGGAAGAAGAGACAGGGACAAGTTGGGAAGGTTGCTCTTGCTTTCACCACCATATACTATACTATTGAGAAAGTATGAGCACATTGTACAAAGACAACGACGTACCGTATGTATCTACTTATGTCTTTCGTCTTACTTTACCGGAACTTACAAAGTGTCTTAGAAACTTGGATATAAGAAAAAAAGCAATTGTTTTAATATGGAAGAGAGAAACCGTCATGTCGTTTGGTACCATATTGTTTTGGTCTAGATTGGTTTCTTCGTGATTTTTTCCCTGTCCCATACTTTCTCTTGTGATGCCATGCCACCAAACCATGCCATTTTATAGTATCTATAGTTTTCTATTCCCTATGCTGCTGTAGAGGAACATGAACACAAAAGTGTGATAGAAATAGAAGCACACATAACCACCACATTCACGTATCTCATGCACCCCTTTACTTCACTTTACTTGTCGTTACTTTAGCTTCTCACACTCTCATCTTAGTTTTGATTCGTTTTTGGAAAACTTTTCCTTAGTCGACCCACGTAGGATACTTACGAGATGAGTTACAAGGTAGATGGATCTTGAAGATATTGGCTTTGGCTCTGGTGGTTTGGCACAGGGTATTGCTTAGTCGTACTTCCTGTGTCTCTGTTTGTACTTTCTCTTTACTTTCCATCTGTCCCTTATCGCTAGTACTTTACTGAGTATCGTCGCGACCATCACCAACAACATCCCCCTGTTTTAGAATGTGTTCCTTTTGTTAGGAAGAAGTCAATTTTAATATGTAAGTTCAAGCCGGGTTTTGTACATCCAATCTAAACTTTCGAAACGTGCTATTACTCTTACCTTCATTGGTGTCTCTATCTCCTCCTTTGTTATCTATACAACTGTTTCAATTTTTTCTTTTTTAAAGAAAAATTGTCTGATCTTAAAAATATTATCTAATTCTAACTAGACCTGAGTACATATACATTATTTGCAACTTTTTTTTACAATTGACTTTTACGAATCAAATCTATTCTATCTATCTTTTTCTGTAAGTACCATAAGATGAATGTAATTATAAAAGGCTTAAAATACAATATAACATTTCTATAAAAGATTAAGAAGTATGATGAGTGCGTGAAAACCTTCAATTCGTTAACTACGCAGAAAATTTTTACTTTGTATTCACTTCATATAAATTCTATGAAATGTTTAAAAATTACATGGTTCATTTTGAACTCAATTGATAATTTCTATCATACCAGCTCATGATATGTCTGTGTATAGCAGTGAATTTGCAATTAACCAAAATGAAAGCACTAATCATTTATAAATAAGTTAAATAAGTTATAGATTCGAGATTGATCTGAAGAAATCTAATCCACACAAATTTTCTATTTTTTGTAAAGTACAGTCGGTTTTGCAATTCCAAGGAGTCAGCATCGATCTCTGAATAATTTGGCAAACTTAAAGCAACTCTGAGCATCTGACCCACAAAAGTTAACTATAGATTCCCGTATGAGGTCTTTGGAGACTCATAAAAATATTCCAAATTTTTAATGAAGACTAAAAAGCAACAGCTAATCTATTCCTCCTTTCTCGAGTCAGATGAAAAGTTTTGTTTAAAAATTCCTGTTGCTAAATTAGGAATTTTCTACGCACCAACTGGTGCTACTATATTCCTTATAGTTATATTACAAATACAATGGTACCTTAGTGACTCGAATCTATACACACAGCTTTCTCTCCTAGCCTCACATGCATACTTCATATGTTATAGGTCTCTACGGCACAATCAACAAATGTTAATAAACGCCTAAACTGTACCTATCTATTTAAAAACTTTCTTTTTCCTCATACCCCTGTTTTGCTTAAAATCTGCATAATTAAAAAAGTTTGTCCCATATTCGCAGATATTGCAAAGTAAGTATGTAATCAATTCATACATGTATTCCTTTGGTTAGAGAAAGCAGTATTATCTGATACAAAAAACACAACCCTACTGTAAGCTTTGCAGTCTATACCCAACTCTTCTCTGTAGCCACTCACAGAACAATATTCGCGCATAAACAAACAGCAAAACAGATTATGCAAAATATTCAAACTACGAATTATAAACAAGGACAGTGAATCGCTAACCATTTCTATTCTACGGACAAACGTAAGTGGCAAGTAGTTGCATAAAGCATTAATATTCCATGCATGACCAAACCGACTTGTATTCCCATTCTCATCTCTATTTTGCATTTGTCCTTTCAATGTGTGGATAATATGTTTTTGCTTGATACTCATTCACTTTTATGTAGGTTACAAGTTACAAATGCAATATATATCTCCCATTTTGTGGGGTCCCGTCTGCTACTTTTCTCTGAGTACGAGATAGTAAAATTTACCATACCCGAATATTGTATCTTTGTACAGAAAATAGGCTTTTTCATTCGATAAATATTCGAAATGCAATGGCTTTTATGGCGTGCTTATTGAGTTGCAGACATTTAAGTTTTAGTATCTGTATGCAATCTTTATACTTAACTTGGATGATCCTATCTATTTCCGTTTTGTTGAGTATTTCTTGAACTTCTTAAGGAGTAGGTACCTATTTGGAAAAAAGCATTCACAACTTGCAATTGTAAACACACCACTGAGCTTAAAAGATTGAATCGTTGCATAATGTTTTAAACCGAAAAAACTTTAGAATGACAAGTTTGTTGGCTTGAAGCTTAAGACGGACTAAATGGGTGAGATAAATAACAAGAATGCATATGATTGCTTTGTTTTAGCTGAAATAACCTTCATTTTTTACAAAAAAAAATTTTGAAAGTAAAATTAAGTAGACGCCATATTTCTTTTTGTTTTAAGTTTTAGTTTCAAGGTAGAATATTGCATTATCTTATGATGTATTGAAGGTTTTCAAATTTAAATATTCATGACAAAAAGTAACATATCGAATAGACTTTTGTTGAATATATAAAAGTATAATAATAATACAAGCAGGTTTTATCTTAATCCTAATCCTTAAAGCTAAGATTGCTGAATCTGCATGTTTTCTTAGGACATGAGGTCTTCCATCCGCCCTGAATCATTTTCATCTTTGTCATCCTACAACCCGCATTTCATTTCTCTACTCACTCAACCACGGTTTAGACTAACCACGAACCACCACCATGAACCGTGCTAGGTCCACCAGGCCTAGGCTTGAACCAGCAGCATTTTCAGCGTTTCTAACCAAAATGCATTTACTTAAACCGTTAAACCTTCTTTTTTGAAAAATCACCCTCTGTCATCAAGTAATCCGCCTATTCCTGTTTCATTCATTCATTACGAGATTACCCCCGTCGGAATTTGGAAGATTGATACTGACTGAACAACTTTCTCCCAAGGAATATTATTATTAGAGGCAAGTTGGATGGCTGACATATAGTTGAATGAAAACTCGAGCTTGGTTGCTTGGACTTGAATGCTATAATGCAAGTTGATATATGAACGAGATTGATGTGCTCTGATACTCTTGCTTGGGTTGACTGATGTGGACTTTGTTACAACTATTCCAAAAGTAATTGTAGAAGTTGCAAAAACTTATTACTTCTTGTAATCATATGACCTCAATGTTTTATTAAAATCTTGTTGGTACAGCAAAAAAGGTTGTATAAAAATGCAAATCATGACGAATCTGCATGTATTGTTATTTGAATACTCCTAATTTTGTTTTTTGTCCGGATTTTGTACTTAATAGATGGTTATTTCAAAATTACTATTAAACTTTGGGTCAATATTCCTAAAAACAAATTGTTTTCTTATTTTTAGATTTTCTCCCATAATATCAAATATTTATTAACAGAGAACTAAAGAGCAGAAAAGAGCTCGTGCTGAGTAAGTGTCTCATGTGTTTAGAAAATAAAGGATAGTGTTACACAAAGGATGCGAAAATTGCCATTTCTCTGGAATTTTGCCCATTTAGCCCCAGCCGGATGCTCCAATTACTTTATCCAATGATAGTGTTTGCTAGTAGGGCGAAAAACGGCCAAAACCTTGTGTACCATAAGGTAGCATTTCTGTACTGAAAAATATAATGGGAATAGACTCGATGCATGCATGAGTGAAAGCAGTAAACCTCTTTCGAGGAAGAAGTATAATAGGTTGAGTAAAATTCATTATATCTGTTCTTGGCTAATTGTGAAAATAATTTTCAACGTGGTTCTAAACAGATGTTGGAAATGGTGTTGTGCCTGTGGCCAGTTCATTTCTATCTTTTGCTGTTATGAACGTATACCGAGCTTGTATTATGTACTGTGTACTGGATTGGATCAGATCCTGTTTCATGTGCCTAAAGGCTAGTTGGAACTTTGAGTGAAAGTTCGATAGCGAAAGTAACATTAATTTTATAACTAGATATACCTTAACATATGTTGTGTAAGTAACCTCATGGAGGTTTTTCATGTTTTCGTTTTTTAGGTACGGGAGTGCTTTTGACAGAGACCAGGAAGCCAGATTAGTTTTCAATAAATAAAACAATACATAAATATATGATTTTAGTTATTGATAAAACAGTAATTTTATTGCTGATTATTTATAAAAATTACGTTCTGTTTTCTGCAATATGCCTCTAAATATAATTGATGTAATAATAATTTGGCATTAACTTCGTTCACATTACGGTTTGCTAATGCTAATGATTATAGAATTTTTTACTCCTCAGTTTTAGGAGCCAAGTTGTTTCTGCGTAGTGAGTAGTAAAATATTTCACAACTGTTGATTTTGTCTACAATGGCAGAAAGCTTAAAGTAATCTTCTGAAATACAAGATCAACCATCGGGTAATTTATCTTTTACGCATTTACGCATGATATAATTTAAAAGTACTAAAACAGTCATGGAAAACACTCTAGGGTAAAATGTGTTTTAAATGTGTCTCAGTTATAATAAACTCGATCTAGATAATCATCTGATTATTTGAATTATTAGATACTATGTGCACAGGGTTATTGTGTAAGATGTGGACAAGAATAATATCTGCAAATGTTGCAGGGTATGATATGTATTTGCGTTTCAACGAGATTGATTTTAAATGTGTTTCGTGTAATAAAAAGATAATGGCAAAAATGAGAATAGTGTAATCTTATAAAATGTATTCATCGTATAATCCCGATGAAACCTATTATTGATAGGCTGAAAAAAGCAGTATATTTGCATATTCATCACGTCATCCCATTCTTCATTCTTATTCAGATAAAGATAACATTGTATTCAGCAATCATCAAACTGCCAGAAAGAACTCTCTAATCAAAGCGACCAGCAAAGACAGAGTAGAAAAAATGGGCAGGAAAAAGTGCAGTAGTAAAAAGGCCAAGAAATACTACTTGATCAATGAAACTTTATACCTTTGAAAAAACTTATGTATCAAAATTCTTTATTTACTGATTAAACAAAATGAACCCTAGCCGAATAATAGTAGGAATTAGGAAAGTGTTTACTCTATTTATACACTTTCAGTCCGCCCTGGGAAGTACTGTAAACATTGAATCCAAACACAGAGACACATTAAACAAAAAATATCGGTTTGGAACAAACAGACACACTGTCTATGTCTAAAGCTTGTCACTTGTATACAAGCAAATTGAAGGGTAATACATCTTTTTCTAGAAGACTAGACTAGACACTAAAGCTGGATAAGAGACGAACTGAAAACAGAAGTGAGTAACAAGATCGAGTATAATCTAATGGCACTGAATCAATTTGATATGTGAACAGTGTGAAAACACAAAGCAGTACTTAAACTCTTTCACTGGATAATAACAGCATTACTACTCCTGCTGCGGATACCACCATAATATAAGATCACACACTAGATATCCACACATGTCACAATAAGTTTAGATTAATAGTGGCAAAAAGGAAGCTCTACTGGTAGGGTTAAACAAGGAAGGGCAAATAGGTAATTAAGTTGCGTTGTTCTTTATCACTTCGACAGGCAGAGAAACCACCATACCATCACTAGTACTAATGACGAATAGGAGCAGATGGATGAAATCATGAGTAGTTGAGTAGGAAAAGCTAGAAGAGAAAATAGACAAAGATGAGGGTGAAAGTTAATGCGTACATGATGGAAACTATTACCCATGGGGACTCTTAAACTCTGGACAAATCAAATTAACACGTTCATAATTGTTTCATGTCAGAAACACTGTTAGTGAAAGTATGCAATGTGTTGTCAATAGGATTAAATGAATTGAATTGAGCTGCGGGAGAGTTATGTTATTGGCTATTTAGTTGTGTTAATTAGAGATTAATTAACTTCAATCAGAGATATTAATTCTAGTGTAGACTACTTGTTTTATAAGCTAATTATTCAAGTGACAGGAAACAATAAAGGATTTTGGAGGCAATTTTATAAACATTATACTATGGTAATTATTTCTGAACAGAAATAATTTTACAAATAATGTCTGTTTGCTAAAACATGAGCTTTGTGCAGCAAAAGTACTTAGCTGCGTAGACAAATTTTATTTCAATTTTAGAATTGAATAAATTGCACACTCTTCAGTGGTAAAAAGTAAAGGAACTCAAGCTGATGATAGCGAAAAAAACTGCCATGACTCATTTATGATCTAAATCTAAAAGACACTATATTCAAAACATTTATTGTAATAAAATGTAATATTTTCGTTGCATAATTTTCTGTCTTAGCCCAGGATTATATAAGTTTTATTCAATTTATACCAAAAAAGAAAATAGAAAAGTTTTAAACGTTTTTGTATAAATACTTTAAAATTTAAATCTAAATTAAATCATATCAAAATTAAAATGCCCGATTTCATTCAACCAGGTCTTAAAAACGGAATAGTAGCATAGCATGAATAATTGTATGAATTCAAGCATTTCAAACTATATATTATGTGACAGCCTCCACAAATATGAAGAAAGAGACTGACATAAAAAACAAGGGTAACAACCCAACATAATCAAATTTCCTTCTCTGAACAATATTCATAATTTGAGAGGATAAAATAATAAATTAAGTAAACTCTTTTGCCTTGTTACTCACTCATACTAGTTACTTCTTGTTAGCTCGAGTTAGGCTTCTGGTTCTATTTTCTCTACTCTCTTTGCATCCCAAGCATACAAGCCTACATCATCATCATCATCATCATCAAACACTTCTAGTAGTTATTATATTATATTCCCTTT
>JAQGAA010002032.1:0-13733 GCA_034696425.1 Isotoma viridis | reverse complement strand
GATATACAAAAAAATTTATTTTGAAATATTAGTTCTCTCAGAATCGAGCTTCACCCTTTTCAGAGATTATTGACATTGGATTGGAATGAACAACGTTATTAGTGCATCACTGCGATAGGGATTAAAGTACTGACAGTACAAGAACGAAATTAGTAAATTAATCCCTAAGGGATTTTAAACTGGGACTCGAAGCACTTCCTCAATTACTAAAGTATTGTTTAGGTTTGTAAATTCGGAAATACGTTGAGCATGAAAGACTTGATTTGTTTCTGCTTTGATGCACACATATTACTCAAGATTTATTCTAATACATTCTACTGACTCTAAAATAAAGATATTCTGCTAAGATATTGGGTTATTAAAGTTTTTAATCTTCAATATCTAAATATTAAATGCGAATTAGGTTGTCTAACGAAACAACAGAACGCTATAAAAATAAATTTCCTTTAGAAACCCCGGAAAATGCTGTTTGTTGCTCAATAAAGCGTCATTTTCTATTAAAATATTAATCGCATTACCATCACCAGTATTTAAAAACTATTATAATAACTTGCAAAACTTGCAAAATATTTCACAGCCTTGAATTAAACTGGTAACTAGACTTGAATCAACCTAAGACTACAGACCTTGAAAAGTCCAGAATATGTCAAAGGACATTTTTGACTGCTGTGTTCCGTTTTTTGTACCCATTTAAAAAAAATTGTGCATTCTGTTATTGACATTTACTTAAAGCTAGTTTCTTATAAAATATGCCTCTTGGAAAATTTTCAAATTCCTTACACACCAACACTATCAAAAATGTTTTAAAATCTCTAAAAAGGGAAATTGCTTTATTTTGACACAGTTAGAAATAGATAACTTTTGACAAACTCTTTCCGTAAGACAAATCAACAAGCTCGACTATTTTTTTGACAGTAATGTATTGCTTTTGCACTATTACAAATTAAAACGAAAACTAAACTACAAGGTATAACTTGCCTATGCTGATTCTAATAAGAAGCATTTTATTATTATTATTATTATTTTGTCTGCAGGTTTACTTTCCCTTTCTCAGAGTCTCCAAGTAGGAAATACCTTTGAGACCATTTTGAGTTTGAGTTGCTTGGGTAAACATGCCACTCATCATTTGCGAAACCTTCATCCCTTTTCAAGAAAACATCCGAGACAGAAAGTCCTACCATTTCTATGCAAAATTTAATAATTAACAAAAGTTATTATCAAGTTCTCTTCAAATGTCCTTCAATTAAGAAACGAAACAAAGTTTGGGCTAAAAATATACTCTTTTAACATATAAATTTGTATAATAATCAGGTTATTTTGAATCAAAACAATGCAAACTTTTGTTTCAATATGCTGATGATACAGTAATACATTTATAAATTCTGCATGGCCTACGCAACTAAGCCTATTCCATGAAAACACCGTTTGCACACCTATAACACGTATTTATTGCCACTACCAGTTGAGTCTGAGAAATAATAAATTAAATATAAAATGCAGAGATAATTTTAAAAGTGCAATCTGGACGAGAGTGAGTATCTATTATCAGAGAGAACTACAGTGTGACCCAAAAAACTCTAAATTGAACTTTAATGCAGCTCTAGAGAAGTTCCCTTTGTAAAATCCAAAATAAAAGTAGACTTTTGATAAGAAAAGGCTTTTAAATTTGAAGGCGCTTTCTTGTCCTTCGTTAGGAAGAAAGGCCTATAGCACAACGCTGTTCAACTTGAATATTGAATGAATCCTCTGAAAGGATTGACGCATTGTGTAAAACAAGTGTGTCTTTGTTTACTTCCAATATATTTATAAAGTAGTAGTGGGTGCTGAACAAATACTTATTTTATATCAGGGTGAATAATCCTGTTGTACGCAAGATATATACAACACGGGAACGTTGATATTTTTAAAACACTTACTTTGCGACGTCCTTGTTCCAAGCTGATAGCACGAGGGTCCCTTCGTGGCTGCACAGGGATTTCCTTGAGAAGAACTCGAGCGATGGAGAAGCATGTCATGGCAATAAATCCCAATGGAATCGAATACATGAAGATGAATAGCAGGAGGAAATACACCAGCCGGAAAGTGTCTGAGAATCTGTAATTGAACACAAACACGGACTTTAGCTCTATAGAAAATTAAGGAATATAAAAGCACAAGAGTAACAGCTTTATTTATGGTATGGATTTATTTCAATCTGAATTTGATTCAAGGTGGTCTGCTGTCCGTTACAGATTTTGTTCAGTGGTGCAGGGTATCAAACTTTTATTATTTTATTATGAACGAAAGTATGCTAACTGATGGAAATTACTTCCTTATTTTAGAAATTGTTTAATGGAACTCCTAACTTTTGTATTTGTTACGAACGTCATCAGTGGAAAATGTAACTTGTTCACAAAAAGTTATAAAAACGAATATAAAAGGTACTTCCCTAAATAAACATAGAAATTGAATGAACTTTTTTCCAGTCAAGCTTTTCCCTGTATCAATTAACTCATAGTCACAAAGTAATTATGCATTCCCTAGTAATTTATAATCAAGTATAATTAATTGACTTAATGTGGCAGAACTTTTTAATGAGGTCAGTTCCCTTGGTAAAATGGAATTTCTTTTTATTAATTGTTTTCTCTTTTTCTTTAATTGTTTTCCAACTGTATAATTCGCCCCATAAAACCTAAGAATTATTCCATGCATATTAAAAAATTTTTCCATGCTTAAGCTTTTGTTCTAAAAATGTTATATTAAACATCTTATCCCCAAAAAATTGTGTTTCGATTTTCGTTAAAAAAATCTCATCTCTGCTGTCCTTTTTTTGATGTTCTGACTGAGAGATTCAACATAGTGAAAAGAATACACTAGATTAAAGTGGATAAAAGAATGATAAAGGAAATAAAGCCTTTAATATTAGCAGGAGCAGACTTAAGATGATATTCATGAACAAAGAATCCCTTAATACCTGCTCAAAATCTTCTCCGCAGTAGTACAAACCAAACGACTTTATTTCCTTTTGTGTGTATCTACTCGACCTATACATTGTAACATTAACTTTCACCATGTAAAAATAAAGTAGTAGTCGTAGTAGGGATTTGCTGACCAAAATTACAAGACGGGTACGTATTTGACAAAACAAATGCTAACTGCAGTGTCTTTATACCAAAGTGCATTATTATAAGCTTCAACACAAAACGAAAAAGTAGTGATTTCAGAGACAGCAGAGCACATGGGGGTTTTCAACTAGAAAATAAATTAAACTTTATCTTGGATTCGATTTAAAATGAAAAGGTTTCGTAATATAGTTACAAGCTTGGCTTTTAACACAATATTTACTATATTATATCAGAGTATAGTAACAAACAACAAAGAAAAATATAATTTCATTATTGCTTTCCATCCTGTGCTGTATAGCATGTATAGTGTAAAATTTGAATTTAAATCCATATGAAGAGTTAATGTAAAATTTCTCATGGTTTGCAATAAAATTTTCAACAGTAGTCTACAAAAAACACTAACTTTTTTCCTATTTTAGTCTTAATCTTACAATTGGACAATTTTGGGTTTTTTAGCATATTATATGAAGAAAACCTCTATAAGCTGATGCACCATTGTTTTCAAGATAAACATGCCGAGGGGTAAGAATTCATTTCAATGTTTATTTGTCAGCGTTCTAATTTCAGTTTTACGGTAAAATATTATCTAAGTTGTAAACATTCTTCTAATTCTTTAAATGAAACCTTTTAAAGTAATTCTAAACTAAATTTAACATTCATTTTGGATTTTAAATAAAACTTATTCTTTTCGTATGTAAATGCAAAGAAAGTTTTCACTTGGATTTGAATTTGTATTTTTGTACAGGATACACACATTCTTTCTCTCTCTGCTCTACTTCCCATAGTATAATAATGCATTTAATGAAAAAAGTGTGTTTTCCACTTTTCTAGAACTTGAGTTACCTAATATTTAGAAAGATGAATTGCTTTATATAACGGATTTATAAATAATAGATGAATTGTAAATGCATTATCGTAAATCTGTCACACCAATTTTCACTCCACTCTTTTCTTCCTAAGATTACTTTAAGGAACTTAATGCTGATTTTAGTTATCCAAGATCAATAATTCTAAGAGTAGTATTACATATATGCACGAATGTCCTTTTCAATTAATATTCGTATATATTGCATTTTCATGTAAAAGATATTCTGCATCAAATCCCGTGTGACTGTGACTGTACCTCACTACCTGCGACATATTTATGTCAAGTTCAACATTATTATATTCTAACTAAACCTACATAGACACGGTCAGTTTGCTTCAACAAGATTTACTAACAATAACAATTATATATAAGCTTATACTAAGTTTTTGTTGTTGTTCATTTTAAATTCATGTGTTATTTATTCCAAGGATACACAATTTATATAATAATAGTATTGATCGTATTTTGATTACGGATAGTTTATATTAACAATTGTAATGCTAGACTGTCCTCGCCGGTAGTGTCACAACATAACTCATCATTTCTGATTGGGAACTCAATTTTAAAAAAATACGAAGACAGTTTTCTACCTGAAAAAAAACCAAGATAGAATAAATCTGAAATGCAATTTGATATCTAAGATGTCTAGGGATTGATT
Organism: Isotoma viridis; assembly: GCA_034696425.1. NCBI lineage: Eukaryota > Metazoa > Arthropoda > Collembola > Entomobryomorpha > Isotomidae > Isotoma > Isotoma viridis. The sequence goes on along the minus strand of JAQGAA010002032.1, from coordinate 9,103 downwards.
GCTTATATCAATGCTTTGAAGATTGTCAAGTACCCACGGAAAACCAGCTCAAGGTTATTTTTCAAAATGATAGACTTGCTTACACATGCCACAACCATCTTCCGCCTCCCATAAATGTTATCAAGCATGCAAGTGTGTCGTGTACTACAACAGCTATTTTTTGATATTACATCTTTACATCTGATAATACAAGAGATTTCATTCCCCTTTTTTATAGGATTTTTGTATTATATTCACGTGCGAGTGTCCAGAGAGCAAAACTATTGTAGAAATAAAAAGAGAGGATCAGTTAACAAAAAATTAGATTTGTGCTCTTTGTGTGTTTTGGGCCGGAAATAAGATCAAATTACGGGTGGCATAAAAAAATGACAGGTTTTTTTATTAAATCAGTCAAGCTCACGATTTCCCATGAAATTGAAGTGAACATCGCCAATGTGAATATACTGAGGGTTATTTTTCATCGAAGAAACACCGTTTCATGAACAACAATTAGAGAAACATTTACACAAAGGGACAAACTTAACGCAATTGTCATCCGTCTTTTTTTATATTCCCCAGCCGGTGTTATTTACGACATGACGTACAGTTTTTTTTCTAAAGAAATTGGACAAAACTTCTGAAAAGCAATCATCTAGAATAAACTCTAGCAGTTTATTTCTTTTAAGAGAAGGAATGGAATTATACGGACGTTTTTACTTGAATTCACCTGGACAGGCACTCTGTATTTCAAGGCAATGTGTGTTTCTTTTTTTAGAATAATAAAAGCTTTCATCTAATTAACAGTTTACTAAAGTTGTACAAGTTTCTTTCTATATTTTAGGAATTTCTAGTTTTGCTGAGGGGAAAATGGCTTTTAATTTATTAATTATGGTTTTTCTTAGTCTGCTATCTCTGTGATGCAAAGTAGAGTTTTGAAGAGTGTGAATAAATCCCTGAAAACGAGACTTCAGACTTTTAGTTAAAACAATGATGTATGTAAATATTTATAATGATATAGAGTGTTAAATATTTTCCTTTTAAGATAAACACGTTCTAAAATAAAGGGCTGGGGCTGTTAAAAGATCATATGTGTATTTCTACAGCATTTGGTTTAATCAACTAAAATTGTACTTTAGAAATTAGAATGATGTGACACTTTCGTACTTTTGTATTTGCAACCGTTTAGAGATTAAACAGTTTGGGATTATCTAAAGAGATCTGGAGAAAGTTTTAAAATTTGCAGACTGTGTGGAAATGCCCGTAAGGCTTCTTTATGTTTACAACCTTGAACTTTTTAAAGTTACATAGCTTGAGAAATAATTATCACTTTTCTTTTGTATTTGAAAATCCTTTTACTTTATTGGATTTAAGTCAACACAATTTAGCTTGTTTCTTTACTCAAATACAACAACCCACTACTGTGAAACTCTTACGTTTAACAAAGACTTTGTAAAATCTACGAATGAATTTATCTTTCTGCAATATCCATGCAATTTTAAATCAGTTCTTTTATCGTAAGCATAAGCATCTTTAAAACACTTTATCCTCCAGGTATTCGATTACTAGAGTGAAATAACTTTTTAATCCTCTTTTCTCTTAAGCTTTGTCACAATCTCGGCATTATGGGACAAATAGTAACTCTAAACCTACGTTTGGTTGAGTACACTAAAATAAGTTATTGCATTCTTCCTATCTTTTTCAGTTTGATGGTTTCAAAATCGATTAAGCTTTATTCCAATTTTATTTCTCCAGACACAAGAATCCCTTCTGAAGTCTGAATCCATTTTTAGCCTAGTAGAGTCGATAAATTCCTGATTTTGCTTCACTACCCGATTTTGCCGATAATCAATTTGAAACCCAAATTCCTTTAGTTTAGTCTAACTTTAACGTACTTACACAAATTATAGATGAAAAAACTTCTCTAGAATCGATATATACTTTAAAGTAAAACCTGTCCTGTTTTATGTTACTAACTAAGCATTATTATTAATCATCAGGACTTTCACTTTTGTGGTATCGTGGGGAAATGGGCTGATGACAAATAAAACGGTTTACAGCTTCTAAAATTCCAACCAAACTTTGGAAACAACTGTAAAAAATGTATTTACTGTACTGTTAATAATTTATTCAATCTTCATGAGATTGCATTCATAGGTCTAGTCAGTCATAAGTACAAGGCCATTGGGAAATTCCTTTTTATTCAATAACCTGTTCAGTTTCAATACGGTATTTTTCAATGTATTCTCTTAATTAGAGAAGAAGTGCAGTTTTGGCACTTTTATTGAAACCTTTTCATTCGTCGAATCAAATTCTCCTTGAAAAACCAAAATTTATGTTGGTGCATCTTGAATTCTTTGTACAATCGATTCATTTCGGTTACGAAAGCTCCACTTGCGAATGCAATTAATACTGCTATAAAAGTGTATTACAGCTTTCATTCAAACTTCACTGTGTATTTTGTGAATGAACAATAATTCATACAGCTTACGCTTTCATTTAGTCAAGTGTTTCTAGGTTTTTTTATCCAAGCACTCTTGTTTTCGCACGAAAAGAAAGAAGAATACACATAAGAGTATTTTTGAAGAGGAAAAAAATAATCCATGAATTAGGTGAGGGTAATGAACTAAACTTTTAGCTAAAGGAAACGCTTTTTCCAGTTTAAATGTTTAACTGTATGCCTTTTTAGTGTATGTGTGTACTCATAGTTGTGGGTACGCAAGTTCCAAGAAGTAGTTAAGTGAAATATCTCTGAATTATTTTATAAAATTACGTCCATTCAAAATTATATGAATGCAAAATAACGCTGGGTTTTTGAATGAACTTATAATGAAAGGCAAAAAGAATCTTTCACTTCAGTAGGAAAAACTTACATAATTTATATAATAATTTGAAACCACAGAGATCCCATTACAGATTAATGAACATTTCCCAGAATCCAGTAAACTTTCTTTTTGAGTTGTGGCTTGCCTAATAAACTAGCTCTGTGCGTGAACGCTTCAGTAAACGTATTACTAGAATGAAATAACTCAGAATTTAAAACCCGAAAAAAGTGTCATTCATAAAACCAAACTTTGAATTCACATTGATAAAAATTTCTTCGCTAAATGAATAAACCGTATTTTTATAAAAAAAAATAAACATTTAATTGAGTTAAAAGCAGGAGTTTAACAAGTTGTCTCATTTATAAGCTTTATCATCTATTTTCATACCTTTTTAGTTTTTCTTTAGGTTCGCTTGAAAAAATATATTTTAGGGTATTTTTAAGTCATAAATAAATGACTTATACTTTAACAAAAAACATTCTACAATGTCTAGCTTATCTTTAGTCTTATTAACGTTAAATTTCTATTTAAATTATCAATTTCTACTGAAAGAGCTCAAACTTCATAAAATTGAGTTTTCTTGCAATAGTACCGTTAGTAATGATATTATTTTATTTCTGTCTGTCCTCAGTTTCACAGGCATAGACAGACAGACAGGTAATGTTATATAGCCGAGTGAGTAATGGTAATTTATTCGTTCTCGGTCGACCATGTTTACACCAAGTATATGAGAATAATTGTTAAAAAATAGCTATTGTGTTTGATTTTTTACATAGTGAACATCGAGAGAAATTGGTATGAAACACTTTTCTAACATATTTAGAATAAAAACTCTAGAGCCTTTAAATATAAAAGAAGCCACTAATAATAGGTAATAGAGAAGCATGATGTACTAACTACTAAAGGGAAAAGTCAGAATACTTAGGTAAGTTACAAATGACTTCATTAATCAACATTTGGAAAACTTTCCCTTAAGTTTGGAACCATATTCTTATGGGCCGACATAGAGTTCCTGGAATACTCAAGTAATGCTATCAAAGTGAAAGAAATTAACATAGAAAAATAAATTTCCTCTCTCTTTCACACACACAAGGAAAGAAGCGTCTTCATAATCATGAAAGATACTTTATGCAAAATAAAAACGGGTTTCTCTTTTAAGAACATTTTAAATATTTAAAAAATAGCTAAAATCAAAGAACGCACTTTGTGTCTCTCTTTATGCAAATTTTGTGCAGGATAGGGTAGAAAGATAAAGTTTCTTTGTGTGACATTAAAAGGATTTTAATACTTTTGAAGTTATGCAATCATGACTGTGTGTGATAATAAGAAGAGAGGTTACTCACCTATCAAAGCAAGTAACTCGAGTAAACTCTCCAATGTCGGAATACAGGAAGTGAGAAATCGAATCTGCTGTGTAGAGGTTGGGAGCCGCAACAAGTCCTGGAATAACCCAAACTCCTGTAAGAACTCTTCGGATACGAAGGTTCGTCATGTTGATCCTTGATTGGACGGGATACACCACCGCATTGTATCTGGAAACACCAGACACAAAATTAATTATTTAATTATATTAATTTATAAATTATAAAATATTAGTAACAAATATATTCTAATAAGTCATTCAAAACTTGTTCAAGTTTCTTGACGAATTGTCTGACCTAGATATTATGTAAAATAAAGGGAAATTAGTTGAATGCTCTGTAGATCCTTCATCTCATGTTTCCCTTTGAGGTTCCAAATTAGGTTTTTATAATTACAAGCTAATTTGTTTTGTTAAAATACATTTTATTTCTAGTCACTTGTTGTTGTGCTTAGTTTTCAGGAATTGAGATATAATACATTTTACCCTTTGACATTACATTGTCTATTTATGTCAATAGATATAAAAAATACAGCTTTCTCCAAGTTTACACAGAATTGAATAATGCACGTGTTCCTACTGAAATATTCTACTGAGAAGTGAAAACAGAGAGTAAAATCCTACAAGTTCGATAATAGTTTGAAATAGTTTTTCAACTGGTGGGGTATGATAGTAGCTTAATTGATTACATTATGAGAGTCACGAAATATTATGAAAAATGTTCGTTAGTAGGAAATTGCATGCGTATGTGTATTGGAATTTTATGCCACCTACTAAGAATTTATGAGTGTCAACAACAACACATTGTTTTATAATTCAACCATTGTACTTTTGAATATGCATTAAACAATGAGTTATTTTATGATCAAGGAAATTGAATCATTTCCCCGGAGTAGAGATGGAAATCGTATAACAAATGTATTTGTTATCTGAGTAAAGGAGTAGGGATTTTTGCTTCTGTGTTTTTTGTTTGTTTTTACTGACTTTTTCCATTTGCACCCATTAGGATACTATGGTTTAGCTTATGTTTTGTGGACGATTGAAGGAAATTGGATATTTGTACATGGAAGTTTTTTATAACAGTAAATCTGTAAATGATTCATCCTTGAGTAATGCACTAACTAGGTAATTATTAGAGGAATGAGTTTCAAGTGAAAGTACTTCACTCTGTTTCAGAACAGTTCAAAAAATTAAGAACTTAAGTACATCATTACAACTACAAAAGAGGTTTAGTTATAATCAAACCAATTCACTATTAGTTTTCCAGCAGAGAAACTTGAATAGCGAATGAATGTACTTTTTACTTAATTCGTCATGATTCAATTATTATGGGTGAAACCCATTAATTATGGCATTGCATCTGTCTGTCGGCTGTCTGTCCGTCTGCTCTCTAACTTTCGAACGGATCAACTTTTTTGAAATCTGATTTCAGATATGCATTTATGAGGTCAAAAGGAAGGTCAAATTCGTTAATGGGGCAAATCGGACCACCCCTTCAAGGTCATGACCTAGGTCATTCAAATTATTACAATATATGCATGTGGCATATCATTTGAAAGGTCTTGAAATTTCAGAAATTTTAGCAATTTCAGAAATTTCAAAAAAAGTTCAAAAATTTCAAAAGAATTTCAGAAATTTCAGAAATTAGTAGGACAGACAGACAGACACGGGGTTTCACCCATCGCTATGTGCGGTTAAACGGTTTATTTCTTCTTAGAGTAAACTATTTCCATGTTCATTTAGTGAGTAAGTTCTTGTAAGGCATGTCGAGTGAATTTCTTCTTTGACTTCATTATTTCGAGCAATAATGTGAGTTTATGCCTACTTCAAATCAAGAGAAAAATGGGTTAAAATTAGTATTTTTTGAGCTACTTTGCTTTTAATTGTCAATACCTTTGTTTATAGGTATTTCGTCTCGAATGCGGGTCCTAGATTTACAATTAGAGAATGTTAAGAAAAGTATCAGATATTTTGTCTGAGTATCATTTACCTACAAGAGCACATAGTCTTGGATAGGTTTTGTGATAAGTTTAAACTTGAGTCAATGACGTCTCAATCAATTCGTTGCCAAATGTCATGTCATAATTGAAAACTTTATACAAGATTTTGAAGAAGAAGAAATATCATAGCCAGATCTTTATATTTTTGACTCAAGTTAATAAATAAACTCTTGTAAGAGCTCATTCTCTATAGAGATTATGCTTCATACACCCATGTCTATCTAATCTTTTACAAAACCTCTTGTGATGCCTTATCGGCTCATTTCTCCATTCAATCATTTTTACATACAAATTCTTAGAAGCAATTTACAAAACAAATTTTATGAAAAATAAATTCACCTTGTGACGACAACCATGTTTATAAAACATTTTATGTAATGAGTAGGTTATGCAAGGAAATTGTTTGATTTTAAAGTGATAATGATAATCTAAATAATTCCCTTGATTCAATAACAAGATTATCCTAACTAATTATTTATTAATTATTTTCATTTTGCAATCAAATTACATAATGATGTTACCCGGGATTCCAAGCAAGGGTAAAATTCTGCTTAATTTCTTTAAGATCATAACCAAAACTATGTAGGTAACCAATTTTCTTAGAAGAAATTTATGATTGGCTGAATGGATTAAAGTGTTAAACTGTTAATAAGCGATATTCTGAGAGGTGACTGAAAAATTAGGCAATTCACTTTTCTCTATTAACTTACTCAACGTAGTTTGATTCTTTCCCGTTTAAATTAATTGATTTGTAGTAAGCCATTATCCAAAAACTCAGTTTTATAAAAATGAAGTAAAAGCAACGATTTTGATACCAGCATGAACTTGAGGGATGGAGAACCTCTGAAAGCTACACTTTAATTTTTGTTACCTATTTTTGTAAATCTTTTATACAAATGAAATCAAAGCAAAAAATGTAATGAAAGAATTTCAATCAAATTTTTAACTTAGATTTTTTGTGATTTCTGATTCAAATCGAAAAAGGTTCTGTTTACATTGAGTCGTTTACAAAAGTGTGTACAAGTCTTTGTCAATAAGTCGAACAATATATAAAAGGCAGGATCTGAACACGTGGGCATGTCTTTCGAAACCAAACACAATCCCTTCAAACACAGAAAATTGAGGCGTTTTATCCAGTTCAAACTGGGACAAGAAGAAAATATTTACTTAGAAAATACCTATTTATACAGAGTCACGAATGTTCATTAAGGAGTTGACAATTTCTTTTTAAAAGCCCAAAGCTTTCGATCTAAACACTTGTAGAGTCTTCGTCAAGGGAAATATTTACTTGTTTAATTAAATGCAATATGTTTATGTGTGTTTATATTTAAAAAAAATAAAGCTTAACTTGTATTTCAAAAACCTTGGAAGAGTTTCACGCCTACAAAAAGGAATTTGAGTGAATAAAGATGAAAGTAACGTGTTATATGTATTTATTGGAAATGGACACAATATTGTATGGCATTAGCATTATATAAAATACTTATATATGCTATGCTATACTATTATTCATCCACATTATGAAAGTGCTACAGTCCTATTATGAAATAAATGTTTTTAAGCATTACCAGAAGAACTGAACCACCCACTACTTTTTGACTTGTTCCTTTGCTTCTCTTGTTTTGATTAAGAAATCAAAAGAAAGAAATAACTTACAAATGTAGTTGTAAGTGTAAGAGAAACTTTTGAAATAATTATCAAGAGAAAAGCATGAACATGAAAAGTAATCTTGGGATAGGATTCAAGATCATTCAGCTTGTTTTCATTTCTTAACAAGGCAGTGGAATAGCTACATACAAAATCAAAGAAATAATAAAAATGTTTTCAAATAAAACTTTTTTTAGGTTTCTCCAAAGTCCAAATCAAGGCCATGCACAATGCTAGCAGTTTGGTTACATGGTGACACTGAAGCTGTAGAAATGATACCGTTTTCATGTTTACCCATGAGAAAACTCATTCATTATGTTTAGCATTTCAAGAGCGAAGAAATAGATTTTTATTTACAGTTTTATATTAAATACTTTGAGTTTTTAAATAATTCAAGGAGCAAGGATTATATACGGGCATAAACCACTAAGCATTTTTATTTTACTGTATAGGAATAACTTGAGATTTATGTAAATGTTGCAGGCCATGTCGATTTTTAGGCCATATCGATTTGAAACCGCATTTTTATCAAAATAACTTATTTTTAAGACGATGGAGAGTATCAATTTTAATCTTAAATCAGAGCGTTTTTAAGGCAATCAAAAACACAAAAAGTTTCAATAAAATCTTTCGTCGAAGTTCCTTACTGAACTCAATACACTGGGTTTTGATTACTTATCTTATTTTGTAAGTCAGTTTATAAATTAAACACAAAATTTAAAACGCAGGAGTATTTTTGGATAGTCCTGCAACATAAACATCTGAAGAAGTTGCTTTCTGAGCCATAGTATGATCCTGTCAAAGGTAATAATTTATTTATTGGCCTGATCATAACTTAATTACAACTTGTATAATTCCCATGAGAAATGGCTATAAAGTTTATGTGATGCTTATGATGCAAAGTTTATTTGTAGATATGTTCAGAATTTTAACATGTGAACTTTCTGCATTATACATCACTTCAAATAAATCCAAACTTTTGATCCAACTCCTACATCATGTAACCACTAAAGTTTTAAAAATACTAATAAACGAGAAAAAGTTCTGTAAGCGTAATGGTATAAATTAAGGTAAGTTGTTTAGGATAATATTCATAAAAATCCTCTCAAATAGTATTTTGTGAAAGAAAGGCCATTCATGATTCATTCCCTTTGCTTTTTAGCCATGAAACGGTAAAGCTGCCTGTTTGTAGTATGAAATTGTTAAAATTACAATTATTGAAGGGAAAGACTTATTGAAATTTATTGAACCACAAAATCCAGCAAATGATATCTTTTGAATTTCTTTATCTGATA
>JAQGAA010002031.1:0-13735 GCA_034696425.1 Isotoma viridis | reverse complement strand
GAAAGCTGAAGATGAGTTGGTTATTCTAAAAAAGTGTTTCACTTTCTATCCCACGTTATTTCATTTTTTAGTTCCCCGATTACTTGAAGTATCGTTTACAGCAAATCTCATAAGATTTTTAAGCAAAAATAACGACAAGAACTCCCACAAGTTAAAAATAGTCCCTTCGCTGGACAGCAAGTCAAGTTTCCTTAATAGAAAATCAAACCCTTAAATATAGATTTAAGATTCTTTCACAGTAATTTTGGCATTTTGTTTTAGCTTTAGTTGTGCTCGAACCTTTAATTTTAATTTTAGTATCGGCCAAAGGACTAACTTATTTTTAGTTTAGTGCTAAAAGCATTCAACTTTTTTAGTTTTAGTTTTTCTTTTTCTATTATAAATAAAGGAATTCTGCACTTATTTTAAACCAAAAACTAAAAATAAACCAATTTCAAAGTAGTAAAGGTTTCACAAGAAAGAAAAATACTTACCGCTAAGAATGTTTTTCAGAGAACGACTAATTGTTGGTAAAAATTGATTAAAATCCTGACTAAATGTTCCATCTTATAGTATTTGCTTTTTTAGGGGAAGGGGTTAAAAAATTCAATTCGATATTAACGGAAGTCTTACGCACATTTTTATACGAATTAATCAAATTTAATCTACAACCTAACAGCAATTGTTCGCTTTTCATTTGCAAAAGTTGGCAAATTAGAGGGTTCCTTCGGAAACAAAATTATCAAACGTCATTGGTTCTATACTTAAAAAATTACTGAAAAAGTTGTACTTTTACTGAAGGAAGACTCATTAATTTTTAAGTTACTTAAAAGGTGAATACCTTTTAAGTAATTTATAGTAGACTAAATAATAAGTAAACTACTTTAGTCTATGAAAGGTATTTAGGTAAATACTGAAAATTAGGGATTGTATGACAAACTATATATACATTCGTCCAGGAAAGGTCGTCTTATATAATTTTACGAAAGGGTTTATATCTAAAAGAAGCAATTAGTCTTACAAACAGTGCCATCAAAAAGTCATGGTTTTAGGTACTCGAAAATAATAATGTTCTTCATAAAAATGTCCTTAATTATTTCGTAAAAATTACAAAATTTCATGTTGCTACAAAACTTTAAAATACGTACGAAATTCTAAACAATGCCAAATTGTTAACATACCATGTTATCAGGCTCTAACTGTTTTACAAAATGACTAAAACTAAAAACTCAAAAATCTTTATTAGCTTTATTAAAAACTAAAAAATGAAATAACGTGGGATAGAAAGTGAAACACTTTTTTAGAATAACCAACTCATCTTCAGCTTTCATACTCTAAATTCTCTCATATTTTCATTGTATAGGGTCGAAAAGTTAGACCGACGGACCGACCCAACGGGAAGACGGAATGTATAAAAAAACAAAGAATGAGCTGGACAGAAAAGGAAATGATTTGTTATTTTTATATTCCAAGCGAAGCCCTTATTTTATCCCTTACCCCTTCAACGGTGCTAACATAAGCTAACAAAATAGTATTGCATAACATAAGCCCAACAACAATGTATATAAAATATAATTCTGAATTCATAGACATTTATTACATAAACCAAATGCCACTATATCGATATCGAAAGTAAATGCCTTGCTTGTAGTAAGTTGTAAATATAAACTTGACTGCCTTTGTATATTATGTTATGTTGTTGTTATTCTTTCCATGGCAGTCCATGTGCTCGCAAAGTTGTTCTGCATACTATCATTGCTATCATCATCATCATGCCATGCTGTAGCTCAGGGGCGGTATGAACTTCTCCAGGATTCTTTGTTAGATTCGAATAAAAAACCTACCCTTTCTCTTTCTACTAACAATAATAAATATAATATTTCGTAGACTAAAAACTAAAATAAAAAATTAGCTTAGTCTGTGCCCTTTCCCTACTCCAAAACTCCAATAATATACAACTAAAATTCTTAAACTTAAATTCTACAAATTTACTCTCGTAACTCTCATTCAATATCGATAACAGAACCGAATGATATTACGTTACCCTGTTATTATATGCACGGGCTGATCTTATGTTTCTTGATTGTTATTTGTAAATGAAGTTGGCTATTACATATTAGACTCTACAACTCCTTTACTCCAATTTCTGTATGAAAATGAATTATTTACGATAATCTATGCTTAATGTCTTTTTTTGTATTTCTAGCCCAAAAGTATTTTTCTTCTACTATTAAATGAATTTTAAAATATATGATATTATGATTTATATAGGTTTAGAATGTTTTGGAAAACAGTAATGTTTCCTATTTCATATATGCATCGAGTAAATCCTATTTAAAAACAAATCGTTTTTACAAAGTATATTCCAGTAGTAAATTAGTATGAAAAAACCCTTAACTGGAAACTGAGCTTAAGTGAGAGGTAGAAACAAAGTATGTACGCGTCTTATAAATTGTCTTTTAAGGAAAGATCACACTAGTGAAACTAACTTTCATATTTTTTTAATTTTTACCTTAGCAGGTTCATTTTACATTTTCCACTAAAAGGATACCTACGCTTAAAGGTGTCTTTAAACTGAGATTTCTTGGATGGACGGCAATGATGAACGTGTTTTTCATCTTAAATGGTTTGCATTGCTTATAATGTTGTGGTGTGGTTATGGTACCTTCTTTGTTGTACTATGCGTGGTTGTTGTTGTGGTTGTCTGGGGAGTAGTAGTAGTAGTGGGGCCACAATGATACGATTCGTATTTGCTGTATTTTGTAGTACCTATAGTAGTAGTACTACCTACCTATAAATGCCAGGATAGGATTAAATATTGAATTGAAAAAGAGAAGAGTCAGGAGAATTTTTGTTACGAGATGAAGTGAACGATCTAGGAGGGTAACTGAAGGACAAAAGCCAACAACGCTTCCAACACATCGCATCTATATCTTAACTCATTTTATTTCATTTTATATACTAAAAACTAATATTATACATTTTGAGCTTGTGGATGATCATTCATTATTTCATGGCGATGATGATGATTATATCATGAAGACCATATAGTGACTTTAATGCTGGTCTTGGTCTTTGCTCGCATAATGCATTGTTCGTTGTTTCCAGTAGTGCCGAGAATTCTGATCTCTCTGAAACTGGTTGTAAGGTATTGAAATGCTGGCTCAATGTTTGTTTGTTTGGTTTGAGTTCTTCTATTAATATTAATATTGGTACTCGTCATCATCATCACTCATCATCGCAACCAAAGATGAGACTTGTTTCGTTATACTCTCCTGAACTAGCTAACTAAGGACTTATTAATACATATCTCGTCGTAGTTGGCTAAGTTGGCTTTATTTCCTTTCTCTCATTCAAGGAGTCATTAATGGTCAAACTGAAAATCATGGTGATAGCATATTATAAAGAATAGAATAGATGGAAATAATAATAACTTGAGAGAAGCGAAAGGAAGACCAAAAAGGAAAATGAAATGAGGGTCGAGTCGAGACTTTAGACACGAACAAATTAAATTCATGTTGTTAAACTTGCAGATAGGACTTATAGGGCTACACATAGTAAGACACCATGCACATAATATGACACAGGAATGAATGTAGGCGAAGGAAGGGAACTTTTTGACAGTTCTTCCCATTACTATATACCATAGTATTGTTAGAATAGCATGCATCATCATTGTTACATAAAAAAGCTTCTTCGACATCCACATCCACATTAATAATCGGTTACGAAGGAATATATTTAAACTTTTTCTTACGAGTATTGTTACTCGTTTTAATATAAATCGCAATTCGCAATGCAAGTTCACTAACAGCGTGGAACTTCACAAACGCGCGTTTTCTTTTAACTGGGAATTGTGATGCGTTCACATGTAGCAATTAAATACTTTATAATAAAATGAGATGAAAACCCTTGGTTCTAAAGATTAAACCTTCATTCTTTAGATTCATGCCTACACAACTACACACGTATAAGTCCCGATTGAATGACCAATGACCCTCGAATTTCTTTTGAAGTCATGCTAAGCATCCCAATTTTTTTTCGAAAACTAGTATAAAATTTGTTAAAAGTCAAATGATTAAGTAGTAAACTACTCCACTTATATCAGCCGTTTGAGCAAGAACCAATTTTTCGCATTTAAATGTCAACGTAATTAACACTAACCACATGTCTTGTGATGTATTCAACAAACTTTTCTGCAAACTATATTCGAAACCCAAATCATAGTACATATCTACGCTACGGCAGAACTTCGTAAAGCTTATTATTATGGGAAGAAGATTTGGCTGTTTAAATACTTTTAAGATTATAATCACATGAGTGCCCTATAGCTCTGCCTTGTTATAATATTAATATATAATGCATTATTATTAAGATCTAATATTAAGATTGGGACAATGAGTATGAATGAGTTAGAATTTAAATAAATTACTAGCACTAATAGAACTAGTAAATAAATACAAAATACAGTTTAAAAACCTATAGCTTAATAAGTGTAAACACAGAGATGTACTTTACATTAAACTAAAGTCAGCCGAGATGATAAAAAGATACACACTGACAACTTTTCCCTCTAATCCAATCCAATCCAACTTTAACTGATTGAAATCTATATCTAACTAACAACACCCGTTGCTTTTGCAATATTTTGCATTTACCTTATTTCTATTTGTAGCAGTTTGACTAATAATAGTATTGATAGTAAAGTATAGCGGAGTGCTTTTCGGTTCCTTATACTAGTTTAGTTCTTGTATTATATTCTAGCGTTACTTTACTATCTTAACTAGAAAACAAGTTTAAAGAGTTACAATAATGCAAAGACGATGGAAACGGGAGGAACATGGATATACAGCTAGGTATCATAATATTATCATCAAAACCACAACAGCTAGTCTTTCAAACTTAAAACTTAAGCATGTTAGCAAGTAAAGAGTTGAAAGATCTAACCAAGAAGATCTTAAAGTAAAGAAGCAATGAAGCAAATGCTATAAAATATTACGTGCTTATGTTACTCTTCTGGTACTGTACGGATACCACTGAAGACCTGAGCAAGTTTGAAACATTAACATCATATTTTAACATTACATTGTGTTAAAGCTTTCTAACTCTCTGGCATGGCAATTGCAAAGCTAAGCTTTTTAAAGCAATAATAATATGCGATAGGGAATAACGTATGAATTTAGTATTTTAAAGGCAAGCAAGCAATCCCTATCGCTATCCCTACGTAATCGTATCATATAATAGCACAAGCCAAAGAGAAAGGTGTGTGTGATCTTCTCTACTGTTATTATCATAGTTGTGTGCTTCAGTTAACTCTATTATTGCCTTTGGACCATTTGGACGGCTTTCAATTCTTTATTTTATTATTTAACAAAGTGTAACTTTTGTTTCATCCACGTTTATTATTTTTAGGTTCTGTCATAATTAATAAGGTACAAACTTTTAATATTATTAATTTTAATTAAAAATTAAAAAAGTTCGTGTGCACAAAAGTTAAATATTATTGTTAAAAGGTTCAATTGTAAGCGATTATCATTTTATCATATATTTCATTTAATACAGCATGTATTTACATTTACTCCAATTTTCTTGAGTAATCAAATCTGTGTATCTCAAGTTCCCAAATTTATATAAATTCAATCGTGGTTCGCCGGTTTGCATCGTGTTTTAAAGGAAAGAAAGGAAACTAAGATAACTTAAACCTAAAACTAAAACTTAAACTAACTTAAACTTAAGATATACTTAATAGTTATTTTTGTGATAAATTCTATTAAATGGAAATAGAAATTGTCAAACGATTAAGTTGAGACAAAATAGATTGTAATTTATACTTGCTCTATAAATATTATTTTTACTACGACCAAGATCCACACATGCACTGCGACTGCTATATTATACGTAAGCGTACACATGCTTATGTATTGAGGAATGTTGTAACTTCGTAACGTGCTTCTCGATTTGGGTGTATCTATTTCTATTATTTTAAGACTACTAACTAACTAACTGCATAATATTATTGAATTGTATTTTTATTACCAACATCCATCCATACTAAACCAATATCAACCACATGCTTGTTACATTTTTAAGATTTATTATTTATTATTTATTAAATAGATATACTCAAGGAAAGGATATATTATATTATAGGTGCACCCGTGCACCTCAATTCTACGTACACAGTATTATTACGAAACGAATAACAAATTTCTAATGGTTTAGAGTTTAAAGTAGACAGGCAAAACTAAAGAAGCTAATACGTTTCAATTCAATAGACAAGAAAATTCATGACTATACTGCTGGATTAAATAAAAAATTAAACGGCATAATTAGTGCTAACTAAAATAGTCTAATAATTCTTGATGAAAGATTTAAAATCCTTGGTTCATGAAAAATAAATGTGCTTATCTGAACATTTAAAAAAATGTCATAATAATTTAATTTAATATTAAGCAAGGTAAAAATTTTTTATTAAGGTTTCAGTTATCCGGGCCAGCTTATGATTTATTAACAGAAAGAGCAAAGTAACGACGTTTCTAGATCCAGGTTATTTAATATTAATCCTTAAAAGTTATTACCTTAGTGTAAAAGTTGTGGTATGGAGGTTAAAATTGAATGTCAATACCATACTGTGATCATATGAAAATTCATAAATTCATTTGTTCCTGCGTAATTAGAATAATTAATGACATTAAAAAATGTCTAAAGCAGCTATCTATATCAACAAATCAATTAAATCTTAGTACTTAAACTGCGCCACTATACTACATCCGGCCACGCATTTAAATTAAACTCCAAACTCTGCTTGAAGTTGAGAAATAAAATTATAATTGTATAATAATATAAAATAATCAAAATCGTGGTTAATATTTAAGAGTAATTTAATAATTAAAAGATTTTATGGTTTCTATTTTTCAACCCGTGATCTTTCTTCATAAATAATAAATACATGATAAACTCGAGGCTAAATAATAAGCCAGGCAGATAGGAAAATTCACCATTAAAAATTTTAAACCTTAAAAACTCCAAAGTTGCATGCAACACCATAAGAAAAAGCAAGATTTGCAGTTTGCAGCAAGTTAAACAAAGCCAGCAACAAGAACAACGTGGACGTGGAATAACATTATTGATTCGACACGTTGGAAGGGAAGTGGAAGTTGGTTTTGTTTTGTTGGACGAAAAGTGGAAAGGCCGTCGTTCTCATCTCATCTCTTTTTTAGTCAAATCCCCACTAACTCAACACCACTACTTCTACTACCTACCTACACTACCGAGTTGCTTGCTGCAAAATAATAAATGGAATCTCACTCTCAGCGTTTCTATTACCTTTTTACCCTACAAATAATGGTCTACTCTCAAGAGAAATAATAATATCATGGCAATAATAGCATTCAAAGCAATAATACATTACTTACTATCAAAAAGCAATAGCAAAGCAAGCAACAGTGTCAAATGAACAGAAGTGAAACAACTCCACAAAATGCCTTTATATAACAACTTCGATTAACTCATGAATGCTAGTTCAAACTTTTTAATATTATACTTGTTTCAATTCATTTTGCAATTTTATAAACCAGCCAATTATCAACAAAAACCACCTATCTATACACGGTTCAATTCAATTCAAACTCAATAAAATAGGACTAAAAAGTAACTTTGAATTGTATAATTAGAAGCTTCATCCTACGTGGCATTTATGTATGCATTCTGCATGTGAAATCTAGCCAAGAGTTTCACTCCAGAGAGATAGATCAAGAAACTGGAATTCAAAGTGAAACTAGATATAGACCTACCACTTTACTATCACCGTATTTAATCAGAAATATTACATAGGTACATCTTTTGTTTGCTCCGGTTCGATTCGATTCGACATTTAAAAAAAACGAAAGGGAAAAGGAAATATAGACCGAATACTAATACTGGACATGATATTATGATCATACATTTATAACCAAGGAAAATGTACCAACCACCACCATCATTGTTACCATCAGATTAGATCTGATTCGGGAAGGAATAAAACTATCACCCTTCAAAAATTTAGTGGTTCGAGGCTTGGCACTTCTGGAACTTTGGAACCTCGAGGTTCGTTTTGTCAGAGGCAAGTGAAACACACGGGAAATAGAGAGGAGTTACCCGGGTGCGGTGTATAGATACTCACTCTTTTTACACTACTACACATGCATGTGTGGCGTGTCAGTACTACTACCAACCAACTGTGCTTAAATATAAGTATACAAGCGGTTCTTATATTATTATATCCGAAGACCTAAAGCTACAAAGTTCCCTGCAAATATTCCATCCATACTGCTTATCCTTAGTACTGAATACTGAAAAAGTCTAGTTCGGTTCCATCGGACGGAAGAAGGAGGAGGAAAAGAAAGCACACGGAGAGAGTCAATCCATGCGGGTTGCTGCGCGGCCCAAGCCGACTTATTAGATGATGATGATGGAGAGCAAGAACAACTAAAGAAATACATACAAGAGCTCCTTTTCAAACTGAAGCAGTTTATTTATCCTCAAGTGACGTGACCAACTCACCAAAAACTCATTTCACATCTCATTCTCTATTTCATACTTAATATACTCTTACTATTAATATTTTTTACTTACTACTCACTCTTACACTCTTACCATAATAATACTATATTATAGTTAATACTATTTCTACCTTTGATTAAGAGAATGCCCTTTTACCTCTGTTCTCCGATTTAAAATAAGGTAATAATATTATAAGTACTACTACCACTACCACCATCAAAACACCTAGCATATAGCACCTTTTACCTTCCGAGATGTGTGTAAAAATTTATATTAAATAAATACCCAATACTACCCGCGCGGATTATATAGCAATACCATATCAACCCAGTGTGTTGTTTGACTCTTATTACTGTTTTTTCAAATTTCAAAGCCAGAAAATGGACATACTATTAAAATACAGAATATAAAAAATACACAAGAGGATAAGCACATGCATGTACTGTTGGTTAGTACCTAGAATCTCAATTCTGAAAGATATTCCAAAGCCAAACTGTATAAGCCCCTAGCACGTTTATAACGCGTTAGCACGTAGCTAGCAAGGAAAAGTTGGCGAATCACAAATACAGCATTACTCGTCGCTCAAGTGTTAAAAAGTTGTAGTGTGTTCTTGTGTGTGTGGTACGTTCTTACGTTACGTTGACGTTAACGTATCATCATTAATATCTATCCTTTGAAGTTGTCTAAATTGCAACTTTTCTACATCAACCAGTACTACTTCTCCTAGATACACGTTACTCGTGGTGGGTTGGTTTTTCTTTGGTTTCTCAATTTCTCTCATACTATATACTACACGGATTGATTGGAATAACGAGGAATAGTGTACATAGTAAAATGTAATACGCTGCTGCTGCTGCTAGAAACAGGAAAAAAATCCTCATCATCACTACTATCGCATCACTACCATACTATTCCCTACCCTACATGATATTCAATATTATTATACGTATATCATGATGATGTTAGTTGTTGGTGGTGGTGGTACTGGTGGTACGTAGACTCTTCAGCACAGCGTTGAATACTATTATTACTAATACATGCCATAGTGCATGCATAGTAGTATCCCTGTGTAAAGCACAAGTACAACACATAACAACTGTCAACTCTACGTACGAAGAGATCGTGTGCTTTTTGGTATTATTAGTCAGCTAGGAAAATAAAAGTCCTCTTGTTTGTGGCCTCTGAATTGACAGCACAGTGAAGTAAAGTGACTGTGAAGGAACTAAAAAACTTATCTTTAGTTAAAACATATAGTTTTTACAGTCACATTATAAGTCACATTGCAAAAACAAGCAGTACGTCGTCGTCCTGTTGTACTGCATAATAATAACTTGACGGTACGGTCAACTCTTTTGGTGTTGATTGCGTGGTACTCTCTGTTCACTGGTACGTACGTGTAAACGGAACTTGAATAATACGAATCATGAATCATTTAATACATAGATTAACATTATTATTGAATAGTTTATAATTTACTTTGATTACCCTACCTTATAATTTTCACCATCGTCCTTTTTCTTCATACAAAGTATTTAAATTGTTTGTCATTTGTAGTAGTTATTAGGTTATTTACTGTATGTATGTAGGTTGTTATTGTATAAGTGTAATGTGAAAGGAGTATTGAAGATATGTGATAATTATGTAGTAGTAGTAGAAGTAGTCAGAAGTACACGCGGACTGGGTAGTTGTGGTCGTGTGTATTCATTTGCAAAGGAGAACACTACTTTTATATATTATTAATATACTTACTACGATCAAGTGTAAATGACGACGTATTTATTTTTCTAAATTTTTCTATTATAGTTAATCAATGGTTGATGGTGGTGACCCTCAATCCTTTTCCTTGTCTTCATCATCCTCAATATCATCATCATCTTCGTCCATCGTGTTCGCCTGTCTAGGATAAGCAAAATCAAGGCTGTTAATAATATAAAGAAAGAAAATGAGCACGTGAAGAAAGAGAGAAAGCGAGAGAAAGTTCGTAGTGGAGAGAGACAACTAATTGCATTTGATGATTGAAGTAAAGAAACTGTCAAACATGGAACACATGGACTTGTAGATATTGGGAGGAGCGGTGGTTGGTTGGTGAAAGGACTTTATTGAATGATCCCAATCAATCCGCTTCTTTCAGCTACCCAATTAATAATAATATTGCGTATTGATACAGTCAATATTATTATTGTGTAGTAATTGTCTCCGCTTTGAAGATTTTTGAGCATCAATAAATTTATAACTAAATTGCTGAAATCATGGTAATTTAGGAGTTATCTCAGGTATAAAGTGAAAGTCACCACATGTACGAATGACCAAATTATAAGTGAGGAGTGGCCTCCCAACCCCAACCGGCCGTTGCCCTAGCAAGTCACTTTGCTGCTACACTTCTATTGTCAGTAATTGGATAGTTGCTGTCGTCAAAGTTCATCTTTGTTATATATCTGTGTGTGTGTGTGTGTCATGAGTGTGTGACTGACCTCGAAGGATATAAGTAAAGGACACGATACCAAGACCCATGCACTACACTTTGTTCAAGAACGAAATCCAGCAAACTATTACTTTCTCCAATCTGACTCTCTGGCAACTGGGGGTGTGATAATTTACAATTGTAACAGTCACATTTATTGGTAAGTTCAATTAATTTTGGTTTGAATTTGAACCCTGTTTAAACAAAATGCATTATTAAGAAAGCCGGAAGAAATAGGGATGCGAAAGAAAGAAGAAAGGTCAGGAAAGGGTAAAAACTAATGTAGGGCCTGACTGGAGAATTAGTTTAGAAAAAAGTGGCCAGACGCCAGACTCTTGCTTGGGTCAGGGTCAGGTAATGCTTTTAAACCACAAAAGGCACTAAAATAATTTACCACGTTTAAGGTTTTGGTATTTTTGTTTTACTAAAACTTAAAGTTAATTCCTTTTTGTAGAATAGGACCTAATAATTAAAGTAAAAATCCTTTTAACTAAACCACAATTTTCTCTAGCCATTCACCCGATTCACCTCTTGGTTGGAATTTTGATTACTTTCCCTTTCTTCAAAAACCTTTTAATACCAAATTTGTGTTGTTTTAGTTAACTACTTTCTTCGCTCATACGAGGACTTATTCTTTATTCAGTATATAATTTAAAAATACTCACTTACTGGCTGCAATTTGTGGTACATATTATGATAAAGAATGTTCATTATTGATTATATTTGAAGGCCAAAGGGAGGTGCAGTTTTGTGGGTTCGACTTGCCACATTTACAACTCGGTGAAACTTCTGCAGAAATCATAATTATGATCAACATGTGCTCGTGATCAACGTTTCATACATTTACATTCATCACTTATAACAATGTAACACAGGGAAGAGCAATTTATAAAAATTAATCGTGAAACCTTAAACCAGTGCAATAGATTCTAATCACATTCGTAGCCAACCCTACGACCCATCATAAGGAAATAATCACGCCAAACACCTTACTTTCACCTTTATTACATATTATAATTAAGTTAGATCAAGATCATCATACTTTAAACTTCCTTTTTGAGGACCCTATTATAACAATTAAGATATAACTATCCCACCGAGAAGTGACAACTCTGATAACGAAATAATGTGCATGTGTCGCTCAAGGATATCATCAGGGTACGCGGGACACATTCTAGTAGTACAACGGACATAGTATCAGTGGATAGACATAGGACGGATGAGTTTCCTCCTGTGTCAGTATCTCTGCTCCGAGTGCACATGCCAGTAAAAGCTAACTTCACCTTTCACCTCGCCTGAAAGTTTCATCGTTTAATCCACACCAAAAGTTCATAAGTTTCTGGGGGTCATTGTATCAAGAATTACAAGCCATTTTATCAGCAGTGAAAACTTCCTTATTGAAGAGGAAAGCCAATAAGTAATTGGAAGGAAACCGCAAAAGAATCTTCATTGCAAACTTTCAGTTCCCCAGACTCTGTAAACAAGGTCAACGATCTGAGAGTGGGTGAAGGAAAGAAAAGAAGAATAAACGGAAAGAAAGTCATTTCTGGACCGAACATAAAGTTGCAACTATTATATTGGTTCCTTTCACTTATACAAAAAACACGTTTATTTCCTGCTGTGGAAACACCCCAAAAATTCCGAACTTAAAGGCTACCTACCCTTCAGTACAAAAAAGTGTGTGGGCTTTACAGGTGAAGAAGAAGGGAGAGGGGAAGGTCAAAGTTAGGCTTCGGCACTGAAGAGCTCGAATCCATTGTTTTAGCAGAGTTCTTAGAAGTCTCAGACAGAAAAAGGCTTCTTTCTTTTGCACGTATCTTTGGCATCGCCAGAGTCGCATTGTTCGGGTCAAATTTGGAGTAAGGACAGAAGGATCATTGGGTCTTCAATCGACTGACATTTGTCTTCTCTATAATCCATTGATTGAAGCAACACGAGCGAATCATAATCATTGGTTACTGGAAGTACAATTTTCAGCTCCGACCCATTTTGTGTCCTTCTTCTTTGAAATATCAGCAGCCGCAATTTTTAAGATTTCTGACTAATGATGGGATTGGAAACGCTTCTTGAAGCTGCCAAGTTTTTAGAGTACAGAGCCGAGGTTGAAGCACGTGGTAAGCACATTTTGTTTTTGTACCGTTATCGCCCCACCCCACTTGTATTTATATAGGGAGGTCTTAAAAAAACAAGCATTAAAGCCTTCAAATCACACTAAAGCTGTAGCTGAAATTGTTAAAACTTTTGGTCGAATAGCTGATTACATTTTTAAAGCATGAACTTGTTTCTAAATGACAAATGCACGACTGTCAATTCTTACTGTTTACTATAGTACACTCAGAAACTCATCTCATGCACGTATCCCATATCCCATCACCTCAGATGCATACAAAATAACTTTTGAGGTGATAAGCGAGAGATAACCTTTCAAAAATAAATTAAAAGCAATTATACATTACGGCATTATTAAAAAATACTCTATTGTTTTTTTAATAACTACTGTACTACTGATCATTGGAAATATTGGAATTGGATGGAAACCTCTCTTGTCTTTGGCGTCTTAGCCAGTAATCATAAGGTCATATCACGAAAACCAGTGCCCGCAAGTTGAATAGTATTGTACTATATTTATTACCTTTTTACTATGCTTTTACCACATCGACACCACGACGTTTTTAAATTGTTCGTTTGTCGTATTATTCATTAGTTTTAATAAATAATATAAATATAATATATATTATTATTACTATCAACG
Source organism: Isotoma viridis (assembly GCA_034696425.1). NCBI lineage: Eukaryota > Metazoa > Arthropoda > Collembola > Entomobryomorpha > Isotomidae > Isotoma > Isotoma viridis. Next base: position 2 of record JAQGAA010002031.1, on the reverse strand, counting down.
CG
>JAQGAA010002030.1:0-13739 GCA_034696425.1 Isotoma viridis | reverse complement strand
TTGGCATTAAATTAATTGCGATGCCCAGCTTGTGGGAAAGGACTAGTTGACTTTTTCCCGAGAAATTGGATATCCCATTTGCATATTATGTATCCATTCATAGTCACTTGGGTTCGTTGGGTAGATTCGTTTAATTAAACCTTAAAATATAGATTGCATACGTAGATTGGTATTTTGTGCTTCTCAATACAAATGCTATTAATAATATGTCGCCAAAGTAGCTTCTATTATATTATAATATGCCTAGCACGGAGATTGAAATGGGAAACTTGGCAATTACGGGGATATTGATACGAAATCAGAAGTAAAATACAACTTAGCAACTCCCTCATTATTGTCATTACTACACAAGTTTTTTCTATTGTGAGCTAATACCATGGAAAATGTACTTGAAATAATTCTTTATCTGGTTTGGAATCAATAAAACTTTTCTTTGCTTTGGTTAGGTACTTTTTCTGCAAAAGAATAATATTATGTTTGTAGAAGATGTTTTGTCAGCTCAGAAATAAATTATAGATGAGGGAGATCTATTATCTATAATTTTACTTTCGTTTTTGGAATTAATCATCATTATACTTATTATCAATAAAAATAACCATGGCCTCTAAAAATAACAATTGTCTAAAGTTCTTGAAGGTAGCTGAATTGCTGTTGGACAAAGATCGATGCATTTACTGAAGTCTTCAGTTTGCAGCAACTCACGCAATTTATATGTGCACTTTATGAGCTGGCCATCAACATCTTTGTATTTTCATTACGAAAAAATCTGCCTAGGCTTTCTTCAAAAGTCTTAGCTCCTTGATTTAAAAACAGTCTTCAAGTCAAAATTATGATATATGAACTTAAGACTTAAGACCTGAATTAACAGATACAATAAGGGAAATCTCCTTATGAATACTTCATTATTACAAGGTCACAAGTCACAACACATTGTTGGAAAATATCCTGCCTCGTAATCTCTGTTTGTGTTTGTATTGTTTCATTCTATAACAGTCAATCTGACAAACCACTTGTTTCATTTCTGACTAATTGTAATCATAAGCAAGTAAAATTAGTAGGACTCAGTGGGAAGAGAATTTATAATAAAAGCTTGCACAATAGGTCACAGAACCAGTAAAATGCTAAATTCGTCAAGGTTGACATTTCGATTTAAACACTGAAGCATGCATTGAAAACAAATAATAATATGCTATAAGAGAATTCTTGGAAATGTAGACAAATGAAGCGATTAGAAGATCAGTCATTGATCTGAATGAACTCATTCAAATAAAAACATATTACGAAATTCCCATGATTTCCTAACATGTGGTGCCCATTTCCGGAAGTTATTAAGCACACAATATTATATAAACGTTGTTTGTAATTGCGACCGTAAAACTCTTGGAAATTTCTCATCGGATGATTCCCATAAAAACTCAAAATTCATCCTTATACTACATTTTCCTTTGAAGTATTTCATTGCAGTAATCTTAAGCTTCCAGGAACTTACATCTTACATTTATGCGCTGTAATACCCTTTTTGAAGCTTTTACTATAGTAACATCGAAATCAATGGTATCATGGCAGTGATTACATAATAAATGTTCATGATCTATTAAGCATCGAAATAAATAAATAACAATATGAAAATACGCGATCCGCACATTTCCAAGAGTATTTTTAAAAGCTATTAGATTCTGTATTGAGACCTTTTTCACGGTATTACGAGACAAGATAAAGTACAAGATAAAATAATTCCATATTTCCTTTGAGTGTTTCGGTATATTTGTTTGACCAAATTTGTCGACTGCGTGCAGAAATGTGTGTTTAGAAGAAGATTTTATTCATCCCTGAATGATCTAATATAGCATCATTCAATAGTTACAAAAATAACAGGAGTAATTTGGTCGATGACCTTTTTACTTCACGCAGGCAGAGGCTGACGGAAACAAATGCCCCGTTTGTCTTTGCGATTACCACTTAATTACTTCAATTGAGTAGAAAGTATAAAAATAAGCGGAAAAGTACTGAAATCTAGTCCATTTCTTGGTAGCAAGCTAAGCCCTAGGCTAAATTACTCTACTTAAAAAGGACAGTGAGAAAGTACAGAAAAAAAGAAAGAAGAAAGTGCGGTTGCTACACGTATAAGTATTAACTGTTAAATGCAGGTTACTAGTAAATTGAGTACAACACGGAAGTCTTGTTCAAATTCTCTTGTTCGGTCAAGTGGTATAAAACGTTTAGTTATAATGCAATCAGTTATGATTTTAAAACCATCTGGTATAATTTTATTGGCTCGTATAAATTTAACAAAATACGATCATTAATCCCTCAGGTCACTTCACATTCATAATTTTGTTACAATTTTAGGCCCTTGACATTAGCTTGATATGACATGATTTGAAATTTCGACAGAGGATAGCTACAGGATACAATTTCAGTAGTACAACTTCACTTACTCACAGTAAAATAGCAACTGACTGAGTAGCCGATCGGTGGCATTTACTTTTTCTTATTTGGAAGACTCAAATTAGAAAATTATACCTAACTGTACTTTGCATTATACCTAAATGTTTTATAACTAAATGTTTATACCTAAATGTCGTTATAACTAAATGTATTATACCTCTTGACCTAGGACCTCAAATTCTATATGATCTTGCACGTGGAGTCTATGCTGATTCTTCTTTCCTTCTTTTAACAGTCAATGAGTCAAGTAACGAGGATTTGTAGAGTAGAACTACAACTTAAAAATGGCATTACTACTCTTACGTCATATTTCGTGGGGCAAAAAAATTCTTGAATTGATTGAATTGAACTGTTAAACTGTAAACTCTGCTAAAGGTGTGTTTTAATAGAATTATTGTCTTTGTTTAAACACAGCATGATATATAAGAATATTCAGACTGCACCGTATACCCTGGAAGTTTTAGAATTTAAACGAATTGTTTATTTTGTATAGATATTGCAAGAGAAATAGTTGAAATTATCTTCAATTAAATTATGTTTGTGTAAACAACAAAAGATTTATAAATCTGCTCGACATGTTGTCTCAACTGTGTTCCTTAAGTCATGTAGGTGATAAGTTAGTAAGAGATAGTTATTAAAGTAATAGGAGTTTTAAGAAGGATTTTTCTAACCCTATCTATATTATATTTTAGAAGATTAGGTTGTAATATTCCAATGCATTGTATTGGTTCTCCTCCGTCATCTCAGTTCCCATATTACTGAATGTGTAGTGTAACCTTAGATGAACTTATCATGATGTACTTATAGGTACTCTAAAGAACTCTTCTTCACAGTGTACGAAGGGATAATAGCCAATTATTATTGCTGGTTATGAGAACTTTCACCTCGAAATTGCCATTTTAGAAGCAATTTCACGTCCTTTATTTCGGCAAACTATCTTCTACAAGATTTTACGAGTGGTGAGTGTAGGTACTTACTTTTGACCATTTTGTGTATATCGTGTGTACTTTGGTCTATAAGGCAGTTGACTTTCAAAATATTACAGTACAATTATTTCAGGTTCAGAATTCGATACTAAGGTTTTATTTTATAGTTATTCAAAGACGTTTTGATCCTTTATATATTCTCAGAGTAGATTGTTAGGCTGCATTTTATTACTCTATAAAATGAACTCCCATGGATTTGAATTCTTTATACAAGTATTATGACTGTCCTTTGATTATGCTCTTATTAAAGAAAGAAAGTTTTGAAACCACAATTTGAATTCATAGCATGAGATTGACATTTCAAATTGCAAAATGATATTTCGGAATAAATGAGAAAAAATTGTATGGAACTGAATGAAAGTGATAATGAGGCGCAAATTGATCATTTAATAGTTTTTTTAGAACACAAAATCTCTTTTAAAATTCCACCTAAATACCATCACAGGAGAAATTATCTGTGTCATTGTAATATAGCTTTTTACATTATTATGAATGATTGCCTCTTCTTTTGAAGTTTGTGAATCTTTTTCAGTTATCATCAAAGTCAATCAAATTGTTTTAATTAAATTGTAATTTTTATATAGCAAAATTACAACAACATGCGAAAATAATATAAATTTTAACATTTTTGTTACGTTATTGCTACCAATTAGAAATAATATAATGTACAAAGTCACTTTAGTTGATGTGTGAAAATACTGCTTAAAACTAATGACCAGGCTTGAAAATGAAACTATGCTGTGATGACAGCAATCATTATAACTGAAAATGAAGAAACAACTCATACTAACTTGTTCATGATGCTTATTTTTCAAACATTTAGAACTTGCTTTTAGTATTAGTAATAACAATAGGTAATTTAATATTTGTCTTTCCAACTAATGGCTCTGGTCTTTGATGGCATTTATGATGGATGCTCACACTCAATAACAGAAAAATTGAATTAAGAAGCAATCGTGTTAATATTAGAAGGGTTAGTTTTCAATGAAAAGTGTGTGGTGTACCTTTTTTTGCTTAAAAAGGTTGGGGTGGGGTGAATATAAGCAAAATTGCTTTTTCATAACTGCCTTAATAACAGGGACAACAATTGGTCTCTGATATTTCCGCTACAACAAATTGTTACGAATCGAAAGGGAATTACTTTTTGTTTTTTACTGTGTATTTACTGACAATTATTGTGCAAAGGGGTTATGACCGAGTTATAGATAGTTGATAGTAATAACCATCCAGAAGAATGCATACTGTACTTCTGTTACTTCATTGAATTGTTATTATTACTTTCTTATTTCGAGAAATACCTAAAAAAAACCTACGTGTAAAAGTACTACATAAACCTAAGTGGAAATTCCGATGACGAAACTAACAAAAACTAAGTACGCAGTTTAGCTCAGAGTAAAAGTTCAATTTTTATTCACTTTTGAAACTTTTGATTTCTAATAGAGTTGATGGGGCTAATAGAATTTCAAATGGGAGCATCTGAGATTAAAAGCCAAATTCCCTTGCAGCCAACAGCTGTTATAATTGTTCTAAAAATTGATACTGAAATGGAAATATTTTTATTTCTGAGAACTAAAGAATGTAACCTACTTTCTCCTACTCTCAAAGTTTCCTTGAGAACGCACTGGCCTTGGAAGTTTCTCTCTTCAAATCAAAATAGGACTCACAAACCTCAAACATTTTTAATCCCAATTTACGTCTTATCTACTGTAACTATGGATATCTCAAGTAATCTTACATAACATATACTTATATAGGAAGAATTACAAACAACACGTGTCTGTGTCTACATTAGAGCTAGGATCGTGCGACCCATGGTTAAAGCTTAAATTATTTCATACATGCAAAAATGTATATTTAAAAAAGTACAAATGCTGTCTCAAATGTATGAAAAGAAATAAGAATATTTCTAGGAAGGAATTCTAGGTCATTGGTGGGCACATCACAACACACATAATAATCATTTCTGAAAAGGCACCCACTTATGACCGAGATTACTTACTCCAAAACCTAAAGTGCTTTACGTATCTAGTCTTGCATGTGGGTTTATCCGAGGTTTCTTATGTGGGTCAACAAAATCATTTTCGGAGTTTGTCAGTTTGTGGCTCAAGTCGATAAAACATTGTAAAGAATGCACACACGCATACATCCTATTGGATCTTGGATCATCAAGATCTCCGGAGGAAAAAATATATCCTTCAGATCATTTCATTTATCCATCAATCTTTCGCTTTTTTGTATTCTGTCCATCTATCATTTCTATCACCCTATTTTATTCATTTGCTTCAGAAAATAAGAATGCAGTTGTTGGTGGTTTAATGCATTTGAGTTTGATACTTGATCAATATTTTACCAGGAAAGTAGCCAAAAATGTTTTGAATCAGGTTTCTCAAGTAAAGGTAGTGACTATATTCAGAAGGAGCAGTTGCAGCATACATGAATGTAAAATGCATTGGTTACCCGATAATCATTCACTAGACAAATTATATATTTAAAAAAATATGTATTGAGACAAACACATGTATTCCTTTGTGAAAACGTTTGTTTGTTTACAAACGTGTTTAAAATGCTGAATTGTTTAATTAATAAAAAAACTAAAAAGTAATAAGAGTTCGCAACTTTTGTAACGTTGTACTTATTTATAGTTAACTAGGAAATGCTTCATCTATATTGTTGGTAAGTTTTCAATTTAATAAACCGTTACAATGGATATAGAAAAGCATTGCAAATGAACTGAACGTATTTTTTTAAATTTTTTAATTGTTTTTAAATTTTAAATTGTTTTTAAATTATTTTTAAATTTTAAAATTGGCACCATTATATTGAAGACAGCACAAGGGCTTTCCAATAATACCCCATTTGCCTATTTCCATATATTTTGAGGGTGGTCAATGGTCATGACCCTTGGGTGTGGTCCGATTGACCCCATCTTCGAACTTGACTTGAGATAGAGCCCTAAGAACTTGTGTATCAAGTTTGGAGGAAATTGGTCAAACCCATAGAAAGTTATTGATGACTTTCACTAACTAACTAACTAACGATCACATAAAGCATCTACGATACTTAATAAAACATGCATTACTAGTATGTGCTCTGTGTTACGGACACGGTATTTGATATCACGCTTGCAATAAAAAGGCAGCATTACTTACAACAATTAATACAATGCGTGTTACAATGGGTTGTGTTTCTTTCTATGATATAGTTAATATTTTGTCGTTTGTTCGTTGTCAAAAAGAAAGAAATGGAATTATAACTGAACATGTCTTACTATTTGGATATGGGCATGCTATTTAATCTAAGCGGAGTGTCTAGAGAATTTACAGAATCCGTTTTAATGATACAAATATGGGATCAAATACGGGAATTATTAATTAGGTTATTGATGCTTCTTTCATGATCCTGATATTTTATCAAATCTTGAAATAAGTGCTTTCTGATATGACTGATTTGGTTACTGAAATTTCGATAAAACGGAAATTTACCTTCAACTTTTTAACAACGAGAAAATGATACGAAATAAAAGTTGACTATTTGCTCTGTAGTGGAAAAGGTTTGATTTTGGATATTTCAGGATGGAATCGCAATTATCACAAAGTATTTAGGAATGTGTCTTAAACAACGCTTGAGAACATACTGTGATTATAAAAGTATATTTTTAAATTTATATTCATAGAACAATAAACTCATACTAATGACAAGAAATGGATACACATATTAATTAAATGTTTAATCGAAACAAATCGAATTGAATGTCTCCAATTTCAAAGTACAATACTAAACCATTAAAATATAAAAAAATATCATAAATTTAATGACCAGAGCAACGTAAATCTACCTTCAACTTATCTATTTTATAAAAATATAGCAAAATCAGACATAAAGTCATTTAAACAAAGCTCAAACGGACACGTTTGAGACACTTTTGCGTTTTGTTAAGTTGCATTGTACTTGAGTGATACATGAGTTAGCGAAAACGTTGACTTAATTTTTATGAAATTACGACGTAGTTTACAACCGGATTCAGAATTCATGGAGACTTTGGAGACTAATCTGTATTGATCTCAATACAGATTATGTCATAGTTTACTTAAGACATTTAATGTTTATGTTTTTCTGAAAGGTCTGCAAATTAACAACATATGTTTAGATAACTTATTTTTATTGTTTAGTATTTCTGGGAGCTATGTGCTGTCCTCAATCTAAAAAAGAATAACAAATGCGTAAATAAGCAAAGGTTTGGGCTAATGGCAATAATTAGTCAGGATATTTTATCGTAAGTAATAATAATCTCAGTTCACTTCATCGGCTAACAGGTCCAATTACAAGCTGGTCTGAGTAATGAAACTGCGGTAGGGAGGCATGCTTATTGACAGATAAGAGAAAATCGAACGTGTCAGCATTTCTGAATAAGATCAATTTACTTTCTCTTAAATCACTATGCATTAACGACCAAGCCATCCAAAACGACATGTCTAAATCTTTGTCCAAGACATGGTAAGTAGGTTTGAGACATGAGAAACCAATGCTTTTATAACCTGACGCCAATACACCCATAATACAAAACTTAGAAGACAGATAGAGATGAATCATTCGTGAATTGTATACTTTATTGACTTCATTAGCAATTCTCACAATCGTTTAAGATCTTCTGTTCCATGTCACATTGTGAGTCCAGTATAATCTCAAAGATTGACCACGAAGGCACTAGTGGCAAAAAACCTTTCTGCCATACTATTCCTGCTCTGCCAAACCTTAACTTTCTTTGTCTAATCTCTAGATTAGTCACACCAATACATCATAAAACAAGTTATTAAAGGTCAAGTTCAAAGGATTTTACTGCTTCATTTCACACTTAAACCGACCTATTGCTTAAAAATAAACATGATTCCTTCACCTGTACCTTCTCGACCAAATATTATCAATGAAAACAATCTGAGTAGCCAATCTCTGATTTTTCTTTGCTCACTGGTATGTTTTTCTTATTTTGTTTTAATACAGCATTGCTATTATTTGAAATTGATTGAAATCTTATATAAACTAGAATGTTCACATAAAACTTTTTCCTACTTTTTAACAAAAAGGTATCGAATATTGCTGAATTTCTCGGCTTTTTGTTTGGATTTTATGGAATATTCAATTTCCTTGCTGGATGGATGAGTCTTGGGTCGTGTCTTATTAAATATTCATGTGGTGGCTATGAGGGATCTGGCAACCCAAACAAGGTCAATAATGCTGATGAAATGGATGGTGTTCTTTACAGTTTGATAGTGATAGGTAAGACCTCACTAGAAAATCTTAATTCTAATTTGTACTTGTGTAGCAATCAAAAAAGTTAAAAAAAAAATAATTTTCATCTATCCTATAACTATGATCACTGACAGCCATAGCACATCCCTGAACAAAATATCCAATCGATTTTTAAAACTTTATTATGTACTATAGCCACCATCCTAGCAGTTGCCATTGAAATGTGCACTTCACTCTTGTTTACCAAAGTTCTGACCAAGGTGTATTATCAAAGGATTCAAACTGTAAGCCCCTATTCTCTATTGTTTACTGACTTGTCTTTTTAAAGTAAATTTATAACTAGAATCTATTAAATTTCATATGAGGCAACACCAAGTGTATTTTTATCCCCTGGATTATTAATTAACCCCAAGTAATTTAATATTTCAGCACTTTAATCTCCAACCAAATAATATTTTACTGAAAAGTACTTCAATCTTCGTGGCTGGGATTTGTCTCTTTGTTACTCTACAAGTGTTTCATTACTTGAACTTCACATTTCACACGCAGAAACTATATTTTGTTTCAACGGAATCCACTCCTGCGGTTCATAATAATCATACTCGAAGTTACGTTTTTGATAATTACTTTGAATCTGTGGAGGAAGTTGAGTTGTATCCAAGGGAGAATACGAGGAATACTTGGGGTATGGATGATGAAACGGAAATTGTCTCAGCCTCATCATCGGTTGACAATGATGAGTCTGAAGATAATAGTTATGGTTATGGCTCGTATGAAGATTTAAGTGATTGAAAGTTTATATTTCAGAGTTGCTCAATGATGACTTCATTTTTATTTGGATTTTCGTTATTTTTTCAAGAAAAATATTTTTTATCTTATCAGCAAAGTTGTAGCTCAATATCATGCTTTCAAGTTTATCAGATTTTTCCAAAAAATCAAAAATATACAAATGTGTTTTTGGCTCATTAAACCGTGTTTAATTTTTTAGTTTCCATGATGTATGTTACATTTATTGAAGCTTAAATACTTCATGAATAATAAAATACGATGGTAAATTCAAAATGTTGGGAGTAAAGGTTTTTGCATTTTAAAATATGAATTTTTTAACCAAGCATCTTGCAAAGTAATTATAAAAATCGTTAAATTATTGCAAACAAACTAACTATCGTTAGATACAAATTAAAAAAGTTTCATCTCATTCTCATTTTAGGTAATTGAATTTAATTGCATTTTTCATTAATTTTAATACACTTGTTTAATCAGTTCACATTGCACGTCAATCATTAAATTTCAAACATTTACAAAACTAAGTATTAAGCTAAATTTAGATACGATTTAAATTTATATTTTATGGATGATGCACAGTAGAAGCAGATGTATTGTAGAATTAGTCAGGCTTTTTCGATTACCAATATCCAGTTGCAAATAAAATTCCCATCCGACCAATTAATTCTATTCAGTCTCTTTTCTACCTTCATAATCACGCATTCGTCTTTAAGACACGTTGTTGGTTGTTCTCTGACATATTTAGACTCATGGCATGAATGCACCTGAATTCCATTGTTCACTTAAGCCATTACATTTAGGGTATACATTACATAGCTATCATAGCAATAGCATAAACAAGGAAATGCTATAACTTAAAAAAATATTTTTCTTTATAATTAAACACAGGTCACTATGTCATTTAACAATTATTTTCTTCAACACTAATAGTTCTCAGAACCGCTATCGGTCCATCCAAACAAAATTAGTTCCTGCTTGGCTGACCTATACGGAAATTTAAACAATTCTCGGAATCCTTGTTGGCTGAGGGGCTGAAATTCAAGAGTAGCTTGACAATTTAAAGCTCTGTTTATGTAAATGTCTTCATAATACACTTTACTTGCATAGGTGCATATGTCTTATGATAAAGTAGGACTACACGACTCTAAAACTGTGTTAAAAAGTGGAATTGATATAACAATCACAATTAGCACAAGCGTTTGGATTATTTGCTTCCCACCACCGTACAATTTTTTTTTCTTTATCAGTAATAAGTTCAATAAAGTGAAGAGCAGACAAACTAAAGAGAAAGGAGTAAAATAAAGTAACTTTTTCGGTTCTTTTGGTTTCGTATAGGCAAAATAGAAAACCCTTCCCACGTACAACGCTTCCTTCCATTCAATAAACCACGCTACAGAAGCCCAAAACTTCCCAGCTTTAATTCTGCACTCCGAACTGCATCCGCACTATCCCTTATAAAACAGAGGTATCTGTGATTCTTGAAATCCATTAAGAAACACCTTAAGCCGTTTCAGAAGGGTCTTCAAACGAATTCTAAAATATAGTAATTATTATTTTTTTTAAATGTCTTTATTCATAAAACTTTTACAAGTTAATACTTAACTAAAGTAACGGCAACTTATTAATTTTTAGAAGGATGTCGACAGAAATCGAGGTTATTGCTATGACTGACCTAAGCGTGGTAGTAGAACAAGAAACTGCTGTCCGTTTTGAAGAAGGTAATATCAATTACCTGAACCAGGTGGAAATTGTCCGTCGTCGAATTCAACACTATAGACGGCAAAGGGAAGAAAATCCTGTACTTTATGTAAGGCTTAATCTACGATCATCTTAAAAAATTATAAGTTCAATAAAGTGAAGAGCAGACAAACTAAAGAGAAAGGAGTAAAATAAAGTAACTTTTTCGGTTCTTTTGGTTTCGTATAGGCAAAATAGAAAACCCTTCCCACGTACAACGCTTCCTTCCATTCAATAAACCACGCTACAGAAGCCCAAAACTTCCCAGCTTTAATTCTGCACTCCGAACTGCATCCGCACTATCCCTTATAAAACAGAGGTATCTGTGATTCTTGAAATCCATTAAGAAACACCTTAAGCCGTTTCAGAAGGGTCTTCAAACGAATTCTAAAATATAGTAATTATTATTTTTTTTAAATGTCTTTATTCATAAAACTTTTACAAGTTAATACTTAACTAAAGTAACGGCAACTTATTAATTTTTAGAAGGATGTCGACAGAAATCGAGGTTATTGCTATGACTGACCTAAGCGTGGTAGTAGAACAAGAAACTGCTGTCCGTTTTGAAGAAGGTAATATCAATTACCTGAACCAGGTGGAAATTGTCCGTCGTCGAATTCAACACTATAGACGGCAAAGGGAAGAAAATCCTGTACTTTATGTAAGGCTTAATCTACGATCATCTTAAAAAATTATAGCTATGAAATATGATCCCATGCGATATTGCTTGATTTATGACTTGAATTGAATTGACTTGAATCTTAAATAAGAAGCATTATTATGATCTCTATCTTCTTAAGTATAATCTGTATATAAATTAAGCAAAACTTCAATACCTCAATATCATATAGTAGCATTTATTCCCTATTATATCAATGACATTTTTCAGACCACCGCCAGTAACAAAGTTTTAACGACAACTATGTTATTAATTATGGCTGTACTTTTTGGAATTCGGTGGTACTATTCCTTTTTGAAGTTGAAAACTGGGATGGAGACGTTTCAGAATATGCCAAACGGGTACAGTAATATGAGTGATATACAAAAAAAGGATTTCAACGATATTTGGGATATTGCTCATCAATGTAAGTTGATTATGATTATTAGAAGTCTTTATATTTTTAACCACCTTACCAAAAGTTGTCCAAACCATGCGCATTTAAAATTATAGCTAGTAAAGCTTATGAACATTCTACAGGTCAAATAAGTAGTTATTTTAAAACGCTTTGAAATAAGGTTTTTCAATCAAAATCGAAAGAAAGGAGTGAGGATGAATTATTAAAAAAATTAAATGGGTTAAAAGAAACTTTTAATTCACTTTTGTTAATCAATGGTTACAGATACAACAGCTTTTCTTGGGATGGAAATTGGACTTGCGGTGTTTCTGTACTTTTCTGTTGCTTTAGCCTTGCAATGTATTTTACATTGGGTAAGAAATATGATATTTCAATCAAATACGTAAATTATCTTTCATTATTTTAACCAACTAATTCAAATTTTACTAATTTTCTCTAAAAAAAGGCTGCCCATATTTCAATACCGCTTTTAAATGACGCGAGCCTAATCCTTGGATCATTTGCCGTGTTTCTTCTTCAAGTTTTGATGTGGGAATGGCATAAACTTATCGTTGGTTTTATCATAAACCTTGCAACTCGACATCACTTAACTGATTGCTCAAGTAGTATGCCTACTGAAATTGCAGAAGCAGTTTCAGTGGCTGTAGTAAGAATTTAGTTTATGACTTTTTGTAATCTTGCATTTTTTTCCAAATAATTTGGTGTTAGTTTATAAACTGCTGGTTTAAATTTAACATGTGTAATAGTTCTTACATAGTAATATTGATTATTATTAAACGTTATCACTTCAAAACTTGTAAATTTCATTCATTACGTATATTTTACAATAAATTGTCTCACACTAACCTTGAACATCCTATTCTATGAAATGTTTATCCAATAATACCATAAACAAAAATTATTTATTTAAACTTCAAATAATCACTAAAACAAGAGGATTACATAAGAATCCCTTGCACAATGTTTTGTTTAGCTTGATATATAGCATAACAATATAGCTATATATTTAAAAAAAAATTACTAATGCCCTATAAGTAAATAGAACTGGTCGTAAAGATTACAAACAAAACTTTTCCACATTATATGCTTAAATAGCGTGAAATCAACTGAAACCAAGGAAGCAAGCCCTGACCTGGGTCAAATGGACTTCGCAATCCACCATAATTTCCAATCATCTTAAGACATACGATGACTAGCAGTTAAAAATCTTTTAAATAAAAACGAAGCACAATAACACCAAAAAAGCAAATATGATTCATTTCATTCACAATAAAATTTCTAATGAAGTCTCTCAACAATTGTTTGCTTAGCCAATACACTACAACAATATTAGCTTGGTAACCTTCTAAATTTGAAATTTTATTAAAGTTCTCAGAAATATGCAACATAACGTTTTCAATAACAAAATTATACAATTGATTGAAATCAGTAAGTAAGAATTCCATGTAAAAAAAAGTAT
>JAQGAA010002029.1:0-13740 GCA_034696425.1 Isotoma viridis | reverse complement strand
CTTAAGTATGAATATTTTTCAACTACTAAAGACACGAAATTTCCATTTTTCATAAAGTATGACCAAGCCGTTGATGGGGTTATGCATAAAGTTAACTATATATATTGAGTATGATGATAAAGGGTTTACTGCTTTAACTTTTTTAGGATCTTTGTATACGAATTAGATAGTCTTAAGTATATATTTGTGTTATGCAAACAAAAAAGTAAATGTGGGCCAAGGACATGTATAATATCACGTTTTTACTAACGAAACGACACCTGACATCGAAATCGAATCAGTTAAACAATCATCCTTGTGATGGGTATTAATTCTTGTGTTAGTTTTACTGGAGTTACTTTGTCAAGTGGAAGGGTTACATTATTAGAGTGGGAATATCATAGATGCTACTATGATAACTGCTTTAGAAACTAGAATATTGCAAAATTTGGAAATTTGTAGCGGTTAGATATAATATTAGTAAGTTATATCTGAAACGCTGATTTGCGGGCATAATAATATAATGTTGTATTAACTATATCTAAAGCTAATTCTTTCAATTTACAACTTACTGTCTAAATTTATATCTTTGCATACTAAATTAAATTAATAAATTCCAATGACTTAGTTAGTTTTTGGCATAGACTATTTATAGTTGTTTAATTCTAAGAAAAGTAATAAATAGGTAATTAGAAAAGTTAGAGATGATGGTTACAAGTTTTTATAAAGGAAATTGGGAGTTTTGTACAATTTTCGTGTTTTTTATTACCATAAGTATCTAACTATTAAGGGCATAGGATTTTAGCAATTAAAGTTGCTATTTTTTATAATAGTTATCAAATTAAATCATACAATGCATGTCATAAAATGATATCTCATGATTATGGACCAGTTTTATTTTTGCAATTATTTACTACTCCACAGTTTTAATCAGATCTTTCAATATAATTTTATAAACGCAATGATATTCAATTCAAAGATCTATAGGTTTACCAACTGACATATCCAGACTAATCGTTGTCCAAGAAACAGTTTGCCTGGCCTGAGTGTATTTATTATTTCGTTTAGTTAAAAGGCGTTTAGACCATCTTCGATTTTGAAGGTTACAATTTTGTGTAGGTGGAAACTTAGCTATAACTTGTCCAAGCAAACGCCCTTACTTGGGATGTTGTTTTTTTCTCATCAGTCTAGTAGTAGTAGAATATTGAAATTGCATGTTTTCCTAAAGCAAGCAGGATTTATAATGGTATCAACCGAACTCATTTGCATACAAACTCCTTGAGCTGAATACAAAAATTGTAAATTATTCTGAATTCCTTTATGTGTAATCATTTTACCTAAACCAAAACTGATGCTGAATTTCTACCAGGATGATAATAGTTTCTCAATAAGTGATTTTAAAGACATCAACTTTTAGAGACAGATTGCGCACACAAAAAAAATTATAGAGGTAATTATGTCGCCATTATACCCCTGACCCACTGGTGAAGATTCTGTTTCAAATTAATGTTTACCATGTAAAATCAAAATTCCAACTCGAATGTAAAATTAGTTATTCCTCACTAATAAGCTAACATTCGACTATTATATTATTAAATTGAATAGGGTTTTTAATTCAATTTGATTTAACAGTAGGTCTAATAACGCTTTTGCTTTTTAACTAAAATTTAAAATATCACTAGATTTTGTTATTCATGAAAACAAAGAATTAAAATAAATACCCACTAACTCTTGTCCTTAATGCTAAATCCCTGTAACTAACGATTAGAAATGAAGATTCCATTTACACAACAGCTGAAGTAAAAGTGTCTAACATCTATGAATGCGATTAGATTAATCCGGTTTCCCTGAACACCTTTTTCACCAACGCAGTTAGACATTAAACACACATGCGCTTAAAAATATGAGAAATTCAGGTCATGACTAACTTAGAATTAACTAATTAATCTTCTTACCAAAATGTTGTTTAGTTTTCAAACTTAACTTCGGTTGATGAATGTCAAAAATAAAATTTATAAAACAAATCGGTTTTATTCAATGTTTTTGATCCTTGATGGCACTTTAAAAAATGTATTTACAACACTGATACAAATATCACTTCTCAAATCCTAATTATTCATTTACACTTTCACATTTTCAAACAACACAACCTTCAAACACTTGCAAAACATAAACGCTTTGCCAACTCCTTAGCGTTCCAAAATTAAATTTTAAACAAAAGGGTTTTTCAATAAAGCAAAATAGTTAACAATTAAAATAAACCACTGTAATTAAGGAGGCTAAGGTATTATTATTAATCTTGGTTTTTCTCTAATGTGTTGTCTTAAGTCTGGATAACGAAAAGAGACTGAAGTTCAGCGTCTGATTTGCGAAAGTCGCAACTTGATAGAGAATGTAATGTTGACTGAGCTAATTGTAAGTGTGGGTATTGAATAAGAGTATTAAAAAAGAATACGAATGAGCATAAATATGACTATGGATATGGATAACCTTTGCCAAAAAGCCTACGTTAAGTTTACCTTGTGAACTCCATAAAAGGGCAGGTGAAACATTCGTAAATGGAGATTGCAATTTTCAACTCGCCAATGATTTACTAAGAGTACTTTAGGCAGTTAGTCAGGTATCACGTAAATATATTAATATTATTCGTAATCATAATACTCATCATATTATGTATGTCTGTGTGTGTATATGTCACACTACACCACCACCATAACTAAAAGAACTTCTCTCATTCATAATAGTAAAAAAGACCTTTGAGCCAAGCTGTAGCTACATGACAACTTTTAAAAGTAAGCTAAACCTACCTACCTACTTAAATTCTGTTCCATTTCAATTAGCAAACTTGTAATTCTTATTCGCAAATTCTTGGATGTCCAGAGATGTTAATTTAATTGAGTGTTGACTCGCACTGATTTAGGTTAATGAGCTGTCAACAGTGTCAAGTTTACCTGCTCCAACAAATAACCCTGTTCAGATAAAATAATTATAATCTTAAGAAAAAAAGTTTTTTGTATTAATATTTGTATTCCAAATGAGTATTCAAGCTGGAGGTCTAACGTGTGCACTCCAATACAGAATGTATATTAATTATGTATACAATCAGTAGGTAAATGTAAATAAGTTTAAAATCCATAATTAATTTGTCGTGTCCCTCAAATTAAAGAATTTACATGATTATCTCTTGTACACCTTATTTTTCAACCAAAAGCACTTAAAAGATTTTCCTATGATTGCAAAAAAATGTCACAGAATACTATAAAAAGAGTATTGCTATATTGTATTATTATCTCATAAATCCCTAGCAATAATAAACAATGAAGTAAATAAACGCCTACACAGGCTCGTGTCCGATTTTGCGTTTTATTATCTTCTGTCCTTCTTTCAATCAAATGTGTGAGGAGAAGGTGATAAAAATAATCTATTCATAAAGCCAAAACAATCTTCAAATCTTTGTATAGGTAAAACCATTAATGGAAATACAAAACTGATTTTTTTCAAGTTCAGTACAATGGGAATGGGAAGGAAGAAGTAGTGTTTTTATTTTCATCCGTAGGCATTAATTAGAAAATAATGTGTTTAATTTGGAATTATAATAGTTACTACTGGCACAAACTTGAATTCCACGAATGATTTTAATGTCATTTTATGGAGCGGCATTGAACTATATCACTTGTGACAAAAATTAATTAATAAAGTAACATGTTTATGGGATATACGAGTCTGACAAGTAATCTTATTAGGGATTCGTATTGGAAAGCATTGCCATTAATTGAATATGTATGTCATTGTGAGTATGTAAATTTTAGCCAAAACGGAACAGTCCTTACCACCTTATCTATTTTTGTGCTTAAGCTTTATTTAATTAATGCAAATTTGCAAATTTTATAAATGCAATTGTTTAAAAAAATTGATCATTTTGATTATAATAATAACTAAAAAACATGGATCGAACTTTTATAACTATCACATGAATATTTTTAGTAGAGGAAAGATTGTAATAAATTTGGAATTTGTTAAAATTCATTAAATTGCATTTTGGTATTTATTTTATAAATCTGATTTCTAATTATTTTTAGAAGTTGTAAACATTTAATTAAAACAAAACCACCTTGGGTGGTATTCAGCAAAATATTCTCTAATCATTTTCTTATCGGTTATTGTGGTTAATGT
Organism: Isotoma viridis; assembly: GCA_034696425.1. Taxonomy (NCBI): domain Eukaryota; kingdom Metazoa; phylum Arthropoda; class Collembola; order Entomobryomorpha; family Isotomidae; genus Isotoma; species Isotoma viridis. The sequence continues at coordinate 9,588 of JAQGAA010002029.1, read as the reverse complement.
CATACGAAACCGTTTGAAATTAACTCTAAATTAAGGAAAAACTTACTAGAACTTTTTACTTTTTACAAAATACCTTACCGCAAATCCGGGTGAATTTGATAAGACTTACTTTAAAATACTAGTAAAAGGCTGGAGTTTATTCACTTGTGATTTTAACTCAGTTTATCAAACTTGAAATTTTATGCTAGTCTGACAACAATGAAAAATTTTGCTGTAATCCTTTTGGTGGTGCTGGTTGCATCAACCCTGTGTAAGATATCTAATTGTTTTAAAATTTGTTATTCGTCCACTCAATCCATGTTTTTTTAAATTGTAAACTTTAGGTGTTGAACTTGTGTCCGCTGATCGACGTTGTAACCAACATTGTCCAAGTGGTCAGCAGAAATGTAGTTTATGCTGTAAACGAGTTCGAGGATCCGATCCTGGAAGTTCATTTTGTCAAGGCAGTAAATGTGTTTGCAAAGGGTGATTCTAGTTACTTTCCCTTTATTCATGACTTCAACACCTGGAAACAACCTTACCTTCTTACCGTTTACCGATTTTTAACATTTTAATATGTCCATAATTCTTCATTATTGAAAATTAAATTACTTGCAATTGCCTAATTCCAGCTGGAAATTTATAAATGCGACATTAAACAACCTAAATTATTCAAATTAATTATTTGAGCATAAACAAATTTAATTTCATTGAATTTATAATGGCTATGAGGAATTTATACACATCAATACTCATCAAAAACTCAACGTTCCGTTCCCCTTATCGCACATCTTAAATATTGTATATCATACTGTTCAATAACTTTTAAATAATGATTCAAATAAATCCAAACTTGGAACTTTGGCATTCTTAATATGGTTTGTCTTTTATACTACCTATATTATTATTTCCATTCAACCAACATACTTCGTTTAAGTGTATCACATTGTCAGTCAGCGGCACAAACTTCATTATTAAATCATTCAACATTCAAATAAACCAAAGTGATCTTATTTTTAACTTAAAAGCTGATCCATGTCATTAATAAACAGAACTAACAATACACAGCTGGAACACTGAGCAAAATTCCTCTCAAGATATTAAACCGTTTGTTATGAATCGTAAAACTCAACAATACGAACCAAGATCTAGGGTGGACAAATACGTAAAAAGTTCATAGGGGGTGTCTAACTTAATATTCAAACTGTACTCATTGCGTCAGTGGTTGCTATAAATTCAAAGAGAAACAACGACCTCAGCCAACAATATCTTCTATGAATAAATAAATATTACACAAACAAATGGAATATTCAATGAGGTGTTCAGTCCCATAATTAGCATAAGTTTTGTGGTCATAATTTCAGCATTATATGGCTCCAAGGGAAAAGCACAATTCTAGACTTACTGACGATTCTAGTATGCAATGCATGGATGAAGCCGTTAAAATCATGAAACCAAACCCTAAAGCAAACTTTATAAGGTACTTATGCATGAATTCATTTCACACCTAATAATTGGAATACACCGAAGAGTAAGATAATACATGAGAGGATTTAGGACAGTCCTTTCTGGTGTTTTAATAAGGGTCAACAATGCAGCATATAATTCTTATACGTGGGAGGTGATGCATTTTTTTGAAGAAGATAATCTTTATGAAAAAATTTTCGAGTTTGTAAGAAAAATAATCAAGACATAGAATGATTATCATCAAAAACGTTTAGATGAGGTAACTGGTTATATTTCATCAAGAGTTAGAGAAGAGTAGGATAAAACAAAATATCAGAAATAACAATTTGTAAGATGCATTTAACTGTACACTCTGACAAACAATGAGAGATGTAATAAAGAGTATTTTATTAAATTGGGCTTGGCCATCCTCATTTGATGATTTTGTTGATTGCCAAACCCATTTTAAACCGTTTAAATTGCATTACAACTGCTGAAAGAATTATCATTACTATTAACCATTATTGAGAAGCCAATTTATGAAAAGTATGAGTGTGATAGATTACTGCAGTTTACTTTTTTCTGTTTTAAATTAATACTGATTATCCTCAATAATCGTATTTAATCACAACTAAAGAATTTCTATTACATTCATAACTTTAATGTGGGCATTGAATAACTTAGAAGTTGACTTTATTCAACTTTCTTTCCTTTTGTCGAAGCAAGTATCTTGTAAACAATTAACATATTCGAATACAGTGTTAAACTTAAAGGAAGCTAATTTTCTATTTCATAATACAATAAACTTACTTACAGTCATTTGCATATACCTAGACATAAAATGCAACCACTTACTCTCGAATTCCCTCAGCCAAATATCCTTATCAAAAATCTCTACTATTATAAATATCAAGTGAAAAGGAAATGTAACTTTATCCAAACAAACTTTAAGATGCCAAATAATCATTGTTTTGTTTTACTGTATGCATCACTATTTATTTTCCTTTTACTGTTGATAACAAATACAACCCCTTGTCAAAAATATTGTCCACACTTTCAGACACAACAAATTTCAAATGATATTAAGACTATTATTATACACAACACACATCGCTAAAATTCAGTTAATACGCCACGCTTTAAGAAAAACCCGCAACACACAACCACTTTAGCTTCATTTGAAGTCACATTCATCATCCGTAATGTGCAGTTCAATAACATTACCTAACAGTGATTGTAAAAACTTGTGTGATGCTGGTACAGTAGAACTCTTAAGTAGATAGGGGTAGGGGTAGATTGATTGTATGAATTAGACAAAATAAATAACTTTAAGTGTTTAAACACTTTTCACATTGAGGCTTTAATTCTGCAAAGCAATATGAATATATTTTATACAACAACGGTTCCATCATTCCATGTTAATGTTTGCATTCACATGCCAGATATCAAATACCCCATCTTAAAAAGACTGTACGCTTTATACTAATTTGCTTTAAATTAGTACATAGAAGTTCATAGTAGATAGTACTCTAGTTAATTTGGTTTTGTTTGGTTTAATGAGTCCGATATTTGATAAAATGTAACTTACGTAATGTTAATAGAAGAGTTTATGATTATAATACGAGGCTTGTGAGTAATAATAATAAAGTTTATCAGTTATGAAAAGCTGGAAGAATTGATATTGATGGTCATGCGTTCTTTGTTTTATTTATGTTTTATCTGTTGAAGCATCATGATGAGTCTTCATACCTAAGTCTAGTTCATGGATCATCATCCATCGATGACCTATCTCATGCATAGTTTACTTTTATTGGTACAAGCTGCTTCTCCCAAAGCTTTATTTTTCATGTTCGTATTTTTATCATTAGTGGAGTCAGTTTTTCTGAATATCTCCAAGCAATTTTCAATATGGATCATTTATAAGCCAAGGAAACAGCAGAATGTTATTCATACGACCTATTCTTGTCATTTGATCCGTCTTCTCCTTATAAAATATGTTTGGATAAAAACTCAAGTAACTTAACCAACTTCACCAAGTGAAATTAAGTGTTGAATGAATTATTGAATCCAGTGGTGGTTTCGTTAGAAACTTCCAAAGTGATACAAGTCTTGTAACAATAATAATAATAATATTATAGCATTCAATATTCTGCGTGGGCCTTGAATATGGCTCAAAGAGTATTGGGTATTAAAGCTAGCAATAGTACAGCGAATTGGCCGACGACAGTGCGGGGATTCGGATTTTCGGAGGGTCGGTTTGTCCTCTCTCTGGTCTGATATTTGTAATGAGACGAAGTGAGTCTCACACCATTACAGTTTGAGTTCTAGTCGCTTACAGATCACTTACTCTGTTCTTGCTCTAACCCTTTCTCTACAAGTATTACCTACCTTCATCATATTCCGAAGCGGATTTTTAATAAAGAAAACTAAAACGCAACCTGATGCTATTTTATAGCATTCAACCAATTCAGCGTGAGTCATCTATTTCTACGTTTTCGGATAGATTAAACATAACATAAAAATCGAACTCCTCAATCAAGCTTATACTAAGTATTATCAAGCAGTTTCTACTAAGTACTAGCAAACTTGTGGCTTTTGGTTGACAAAGCTTCAAGGCGAATAGACCGGTTTATATAGGTAATTTGTATCGCCTTTAAATAATTCACATGTTCATTCCTCTTGATTAGCATAAGCATAGATTGTGGACTGTCCGGTCTAATATAAGTGATCATTTCGTGTAGCCAAAGTCGATACTAAGGTAAAACAATTGCTGTTTATCCAACTTTTCAGAATTCCATTTTCATACGTAATTATTAGGGAAATAAGCTTCGCGTTTTGTAAACAATTGACTAGGTTCTGGTGTCAGTAACTAGTAATTTGGTTGATACATTTTCAAACTCCATTTTCATACTTAATATATAATCTAGCTAATAAGAAGGAAATTACATATGTTATGAAAAAAGAGCAATACACTACAAACTTACAAGTTTTAAGAGAACTAAAACTACTTTTCATGTTTACCTTAATATCTCCTCTTGTGCAATCTAAGAATGATATTTTCTCACTGAAAGCATTTGTATTAGACTTGATTAATCATTTGAAGATGTGAGTTTCAACCTACGTTACGTATATATATGTTGACAGATCCATTACAGTTGTTTGTGTATGTTCGTTCTTCATATTGATAGTTTTTCTCCAGCCAATCCATAGTTTATTACTTCCTTGAGACAATTTTAATAAACAAAATAAATTTACTTTTCATCGTATCAAATAGCAAAGCCAAGTAGTCTCAATCATACCTTACATTTACTAACTCAAATCAGGGCTGAACTTTTAGCTTATTGACTTTTATAATTGAACCATAGCTTATACATTGCAAAATCGATATACAACTAAAGAAAAATCATTTTTGTTAGTTTTAAATTAATTACTTAAACTTTTCAAATCGTATTCTTTCAATAGAACTACAAGGGTAAAAAAGCGTTGTTAAGATTTCCTGTGAAATTAGGGAAAACCTATGGGAGCAAAATACAAAGAAAAACTTTCTTATAAAAGTTTTTGCCTCTGACTCTGATTAAAAGCCCTCATCTACTTTCTCGTATCTTGTACATGTAAACTATATGTAGTTTTCTGTATCAAAACTTTTCGATTGCTCACAAGAAAATAATTAACTTGAGTCTAAACCCGTATGTTATCGTACACTAACGTCATCAATACATAGGTCTTCTAAAAGTCACAAGCTGTACACATGCAACTAAGCTGATTGTAGTACATCTCGTACAAAAGGAATTATTTGCTTGATCGGAAGGGTAAAAAACATCAAAATTGGAAATCTACTGTTATCACCATGTCAGAATCATCACCAAAATACAAGGAATGCATACAACTTAAGCTTGTTGTTTATTTTTGAACTAAATAGCTTGGCTAGACAAGGAACGAGAAACAAGAAGTGGAGAGGAATAAAAGGAGATTAAGAAGATAAAACTGATTCTAACTTCATGAAGTAAAGTGTCGTGTCCAGCTGAAAAGACGGATTGGTTTTTCTTCCAGTGTGGGAAATAATAGCAAAGGGAGTAAGAGAATAGCTTCAGTGGTATTTGCAACAGAAACTGAAAAGTAATCTTTAGAGTATTTACAAGTCTTACTCGGTTGAGGATGAATGGGATAAGAGAAGTCAGTTCTGCAAGTAGCATCACAACCAGTAGTACTGACCCAATTTTGACCAGTGTGAGTACATCTTCTTATCAAACATCTTTTACAATGAATGCTAGTACTGGGGGAGGAGATCATTTCCAAACTTCAACAAAGTCCATCAGTATGAATTCTACTCCTGCCACAACTGCGTTACCACCGGTAAGACCATTAATGTTGACCCTACCCGTTGTATTATCATTAAAGTGTGTATAAGTTGTTTGTTGTGTAATAAGGTTCTTTCTCATTGATTTATTTAGACTTTTTTTGCCAATAACTTTGGAATTATTTTATAACTTTCTCATGTATATGACAAGCATGCAATAATTTTACATTGAGCCTATCTTGTAACAAAGAAAGGGGATTTTTGGTGCATAATTATATTCACATTAGTGCATTTCATTATATAATTATGCTTCCCATGAGCTCCAGAAAAGAAGTTTCATGTTCACAAAACTTTTCAAAACTGAACACTGACACAAAAGAATAATGGGTCTGGAGAGAGTCGACATTTAAGACGGAATAAAAAAAGTTTTATTTTTTGCGTTGAAAAAAAGGACGAAATTTGAGATAGATGACAATATTTACATAAAAGAGATTTTTGACAAAGTATTTTTCACTCCTTACTTTCCTCCTTCATGTATTTATTGTAATGGGCTTAAATTTAAAAAGGAATGACAAAGCATATGGCAATGGCAAATGACTTTCACTTTTAAGTTTTGTAAGTGGTATTAACTGTTATCTCTTTTCCTCCTGGGTTACTTTAAAAGCTGGTAAAATGCACTAAGACAACATTTTTAGAGTCTGCATAGAAAACTAAAAGTACAATGACTGGACTTGGAAATGTGTCAGAGAAAATAAAATGCTTCGTAAATCCCCTGACACTTAAGAGGTTATACACTTTTATATAGCGTTTTCTAAAAAGGAATTTTGCCATGTGCAAGATAAAAATGAAACAAAAAGAAAAGCGGAGGCATCTTATTTTTTTACATACAAATCTTTGTACATATGGTTCTGTGTCTTGCTGCCGGGTTTGTGGTCATTTTGAATTAAGTAAGACACTAAATACACCCGTAAACTATTTAGAAACGCTTGGAAGAATATATTTAACGTGTTTCATTATTTAACATTTTTAGAAAATTAAAAAAAAAGGTATCGTAAAGATTTTGCTTCGAGAATTTTTTTTGCCCCGATTTGTCAAAAAGTTCCGAATTTATTCATTTACAACTTAAAAGAAGGTAAAAGTAGTGAAACTTAAACTGTAGGTTATGATAAAAAACATCTTCCAACCTCTTTATGGCACCAGTAGTCTTCCCCAGGAATTTTTAAGAAAAGGCATATTGGCATTAACTGTCCACAATTCAATTTTTATCATTCTCGTGGTATAGAATGCTGTTATAGATTTTTAGCTCATTCAGTGTCTTCTTGGCGTTGTGGCACGCTTTGATAGTAAATGCACTTAAAGTCTTTGGTATTTTTAGCGTTTTAAAATACATGCACTTTATATGTCTTTCTGTTAGGTGTATCAAAAGCTAAGAGTTGAAAGTCCATTCTTGGGTAGTTTTAGGAGTGGATAAATCTAGATTGCTCCAGGCTTCTGTTTTCTACTTTTGGAAAAGTGTCCAATACCTATTTTTTAACGAGATGCATGATATAATATTTCATAGGATGAGTCATATATTTTAAAGATTTCTGTCAGTTCAGGTATGGAAATTGTTTTTCAATATTATCAATTGATTCCACATGAATAATGTAAAAGTATGAATAAACAAATGAAATTCAATTTACAGTGTACTAGTATTTAGCCTTTAGTTAAGTATATAAAATTTCTATTTGCGAAACCTTCCTTAAAATGTTAAAAGCGCTTGAGGCGCAAAATAATTAATAAATTGCTATAACTCTATTTCATAAACAATATCCAGGAAGTTATTTTTTTCATTGTTATTATCATAGTATTTTTATTGATATTGCAGAGTTGGCGTTGTGGAAATTATCACCGTTTATTTATCTGCAAGAAATAATAAGATAATGAGAGCACAAAGATTTGTAATTAAAGAAGGTTGTCAGTAGAAATTTATTTATACTGCCTATTTGTTCAAAATAAGCATTGATGGAAATAAATTAAGCCACACAAAAGTTGAAATTTAGATAATTAAAGAAATTATAAGATCCATTAAATGACAATAATAATTGTTCTTCATGCAATTGCAAGACGCTGTTGTTTCTTTTTCATGATTATACTGATGATTTTCATGCTTGGGGATACCCCCATTGGCTAGTAGTATTGGTGTACGGATAGTGTTGGGATATAATGGCTATTAACTTTTAGGATAAAATAAGTCGAGACACATTGACCAAGTATTATTTTTTTTAAATTAACAGATAATTATTGAAAATTTTGATTAAATCATTCCATCATGCAGTTTTGAACACCTAGTAAACTACAAACACCAAAAACCCACCCCAAAGCACAGGAACCATTAATGAAAGAATTCAACCCTCAGAGGTGACCCATGACTTAACCTAAGTTAACCTTGTTGAAAAATAAAAGTGACCTGAATAATGCACATAATGATGTTGAATTGAAATTGATCAATTTTACATGAATTCACTTTTCTTTAATTATTTCCAATGAACTAATCACCAAATTGTGTATGTGCATCCAAACCCAATGAGCTTTATAGGTCTATGTATACAGAAAAGTTTGACTCATGAGGCAATTAGTCAAGAGTCAAGGACAAGTCAAATTAGGTCAGTTCTGCATTTATTGTGTTGTATGCAATGCAATTGTATTAATGCTATGCTATCTATACCTTAAAAAATGGAGAGAAAAGCTTACATTATTATGTCCAAACGTTAGCAAACCTAATTTTTCTAAAAAGCAAGCAGTAGGTACACAATAGATGTATATCTCGTAATTAAGACAACAATACCAAATAAACCAAAAAGTATTTAATTGCTGACGAAGAAAAAAATCTGCTTTTTAATAAATTATAATTAAGAATTAAGATCTTAGTGACTAGACGAACACTAATGATCTTATAAGCTGGTGGTCTTGTCTGTAAGCTTAGAGTAATAACAAAGTCAAAGAAAACAAATCAAGCAAGCAGTTTTTGCAATGAAGTATAATAATGCAAACTAATCTAATCTCATTCGTCCTGAATAAATACATTAAAACAGATCAGCCTTCTTAAATTATTTTTTAAGTTTAAATGCCAGATTGATTCTTTTAACGTTGTGTTATGCATTTGCAAGCTACATTAGCGTCAGTAGGAAGCTCTACAAATGATATGGTAGAAAATTCATATTTCAAGCCTACAAAAAATTACCTGAATTTGATGGGTAGCATCATAAAAATTGAGCCTGTCAACTTGTCAACCACATTTTTTTCATAGAGTACTTCAAAACGACGAAGTAGAAAATCATGTTCCTTTAAAGTTTTATATTTTTCTGAATATGAGCAGTTTTTGAATAAATAAATAATAATAAACCCAGAAGTAGACAGCGATCTTGAAACCGACTCGTTCATGAAAAGTTCTGTCATGAATGACTCATATTCTGAATGTATTCAATTTAGAATTCAATATACTCCATCATATGTTTCCCATAAGATAAAGAGCAGAATGATGTTTTTTTCTATAAGAGAGTAAATAACAGCAAGAATTTTTAGAGGTTATCCAAAGACTAATTTTGGATCGGTCGGTTCTTTATATCCACTTGATTACATGTTTTTCTTTACAGGAACGACAACTAAGCGTGGCTTATACAGCTAGTGAAGCAGTGGTCTCACTCTTAGCAATATTTGGCAATACCCTGGTTGTCTATGTATTTTGTACAAACCGAAGTTTGAGAAGATATCGTAATTACTACATCTTTGCACTGGTTATTGCGGATTTTCTTGTTGGATTATTTGGTATTGTTGTCTTAATTACGAGATATACATCTATTGTGTACCTACTGCTTGCTTTTTAG
>JAQGAA010002028.1:0-13740 GCA_034696425.1 Isotoma viridis | reverse complement strand
TAATATTATAAATGCTATTTAAGCATAAATTAAAATGTAGAAAAAAAAACGGAAATAATGTGCTTAATAAATTTCAGTATTGTGATTAATTTTTATTTACAATTTTCTTGGTTTTCATCCTCTCCTCTGTTCTGAGGGCAGCTTGTATTATGTAATGGTATTTAAAATTCACTTAATTTAGTAACCGCACATTATTTCCGTTTTTTTTTCTACATTTTAATTTATGCTTAAATAGCATTTATAATATTATTACAAATCTTACCATTATTATGAAGATAACTTGTATATCACATTATGAATCATAATATATTTTAAAGATACTGAGAAATGATGTGTTGGGAATGATGAATAGGCAGTTGGTGAAGCAGCAACAAATCGGTGGGAAAATGATAACTAGACCGGTCACAGATGCCGAAGTTGCCGCTATACTGAAACAACATGGTCTAGCGCAACAACAAGGACGGTTGTCCGTAACAAGTCAGGGTACTGTTGGGCAAGTTGGTCAGATACAGCAAACATCCCAAAAGTCTCCTCAAATTACCTCATTCCCTGTGTCTACACACACGTTGCTTACGTCCATGGGTATACAGGTACGTTAGAGACGGCAAATACGACTGTGCTCAAATGACACCCTCCACTCAGTCAGGGGTACTCTATATAGCCTTGCTCTTTCGTCCTGTCTAATAGTAAACGTTTCTTGGCGAAGGGTCAGATGTGTGCATATGGGGCTGAGTTTCGAGTTTTGTGGGTTTCAATAAAAAATGTGTGCTACTAAAAGGGATGCCTTAAGTACCTAAATGCGTGAAACATGTTTGTTTTCTTTCGAGAGGCTGTATGATCCCATGATCCCATGTCCTTCAAGGCTTTGTCGTTTGAGAGTTTTCAGTAACCTCTGCATTTTAAATTCATTTAACAAAATTAGACAATGTATTTTAGCACGTTCTCCCCCGTAACCAATAGAAAATATAAGTCTTCCTTTGAGTGGGTTAATGAATTAACTCACATAAAATGTTACTTTAACTATCGCAAAAAATCAAATATCGCGTAGGTTGACTAGCAAAGAGATAAAAACCACTTCGAGCTTGGTCATGGAGAGTAATATTAAAGTTGATGATGAGTGTGCTATTTGATGCAGTTCATGCAAATTGGAAATTACATATATGACTGAATCATAAAACAATAGTTTGAATTTTTTGTAATCTTAGAACGTTATGAAAGTTCAGCCATCTACAGCAGGTCAATCTATCGCAACAATCGTTAAGTCCACCCCTGTCAATCAGCAAATGGGCCAGCAACAAAGTGGGACACTGACATTCCCATTGTTATCTGGAGTTAAAACGGTTAATAAAGTCACTGGACCTCCTCCGAAACAACAAACACAAGTTCAACAAATAACAGCGCTACAGCAGACAATACTCAGGCGACAGCAACAACAACAGTTACAAACAGGCGCTGGAAGCAAGATGACCCATATTACTCAGGTAAGTATTGAAATATCTGAAGAGCTATGTTCGAATTCATTACAAATTATTGGACGTAAATTGTAGTAACAGTTTTATTGCCTGCCTGTCGTGTAGGTAAGCCAAGGAGGCAACATGCCCACACAGCTAATCGTTCAAACGGCTCCGAAGCAATTGCAAGGTGGAGTCAGTGTGCCTCAGTTTCAACAAATATTTAAACAGGTATATAAAACTGGCCTAGGATCTTTGGGAAAATTGGTTTTTAAACACATAATAAATCATTCATTTTATAGGTGACTGCATCTGGACAGGTTATAGGACAAGGTGGCCCAGTAATTCATACACATATGTTAACCAAGTCCGCCGGTGGTACGCCTAATATTATCGCGGTGACTACCACAAGTAACCCGCAAATCCTAACTGGGTCACCGCAGCAATCAACATCTATGAATATTGCTGGTACCCTTTTGGCTCCTTCTCCTCAGAACGTCCATGCTCGACTGGTTCCAGTGAATGCTCAAACTGGTGTAAAACCAACCATTCAGGTATTGCATAGTTATATCCATGTTACGAACTCATAATATAAGTTCGTCATGTTACACAAAATGTATTGTTCGTGGGATTATGTAAATGCATTAATTTAAATGGTTCATAGGTGATGACAGCAGGGCCTGGAACAGCAATTCTTGGGTCTGGAACCCTAGCTCGTCCTCAAGTACCTGGAGCCACTCCATCATCAACTTACCCGACGATCAAGCTGTCTGGAACTTTAAACCAGGTAATTATTCGCAAGACCAAAAAGCGAATGGTCATGAAAAAACCACACATAAAAATTCGGATTTGCTCCGGCATACCATCAATTCCAATTCAATTCAATAGTTCACCATGAATATAAACCGAACCTCATTACAAAGTAGGACAAATACTTCACCGTTCAGATAGGAGGACCAAAACGAAGAAACACTCAGCAATTATGAGACCGAACCTTTGGGTGCTATCAATTTTTTGTTTTAAATATCTTAGAAATCATCATCTTGATAATGGGCAGCAGTATTATTTATATTATTATTGAATCTTCTCTAGTCAGAAATCTAGTTTAATTAATTTTGGCTCGGTATACTGTCCATGCTAGAATAGTAAAACTTTGTCCTCTATTTATTTAATATTTACAGTATAATGTAATTTTAGGGTCAGCCTGTGTCGATAAGGCTGCAGACTTCCGGAACGGTTGCCGGAGCGCCTGATACTAGTGTTGCTGTGCCTGGTAGTACATTAGCAACAGTGTCTGTTGCAGCACCAGGGACAGGCACTAGTGGCAGCATCGCCATCGCAACAGCAGGACAAGTTGCACCTAGTGAAAGTCTTCCAAAAGCGCGTGTCACCACTTCTGATGGCTCAACTCCCACAACTTCTGCCTCATAGCCTCCCTATAATTTAAAACTTGCATTTTTCTTAAATCTTTGCTGTGTGTCCAATTTTATCCTGGACCAAAATCTGCATTTTTGGCTATTTTATGATGGTGACCTTTTTTTCTTGTCTTTCTGTGGGAGAAGAGTCTGAAGTTGATGTGTCACATGCTGGTAGCATCGTCTTAAAGTAATTAATTTTTGTTTTTCTTCATTCTAATTACGCTTAAATGAATGAAAGAAAATGCTGCAAATTAACGCATCTAGTTTTATGTCTGTCACTTTTATTACTTAGCTTTATTTTAGTTCTATGAATTTACTTTAATTACTGTAGATTAAAATGTATGCAAATGTATGCATGTACTTGCTCGTGACAATGTGCAACACTGTAATTAACTGGTAATGATTGTATGCGACCAAAAGTATGATTAATTAGTACAGTCGCTATCGCAGTCGGCATTTTAATATGAGTTTTGCATATGAATGCGGATGACTAAAAAATATATAACAAATGATTTTTTCAGTTTGGTAATTTGGGTTGTGAGGGTCGTGGCCTTTATTATACAACATAAATAAATAATTATTTAATTGATGACTATTCTGCTCTTTGTTCGTGACACTGGAAGAAAATTCTTGCTGAACTTAAGTTATAGCGGAGCAGTTCAAACTCTTGGAGCTGATATTCGAACCTTTTCGCTGTCAGTTTGCTTGCTTGTTCGAGTTTTTCATCATTTCGGGAGTTATTTATAATTTGTATTTCTCGTCGCTTTTCTTCCGCATAATGATGCTTCACAGACGCAAACCATGCCAGCGAATCGAAGTCCCCGTCTTCTCCCAAAACTTGAAGTAAATATGCCAACCCTAATCACAAAACACCAAAAAATCTGTTACATTTTAGTGCAGCATCTTTTAATTTATCTTAGCATATCACTGTTGTATATAAAATCGTGAGTAAATTCTTTGTCGCTAATACGATTACCCATGGGAAAACCATCATCTGTGAAGACTGAAGCGGACTTGGATTTCTTGGCCAATTTTTCTTTGCATGATCTCATATGATCCACATACGACAGGGTCAGTGCTGGGATTATCACGTAAAAATTCTTAAGGTGCAAGTTCCTGCAAAATTAATAATCGTTGATAAAAGGGAATAGCGGAATCATTGATTTTTGATTTAAGCTAATTAAAAATAATTACGTAGTGCTTTAGTAGGACTTTGCCTGCAATGCTTAATTGGCTGAATAAATTGTTATAGAATTTCAGAAATTGATTGCTTAGTTAAATATAGGATCCGTCTCTTTTACAAACTTCATTTGCAGAAAAAATGATTGCTCCTTTACGTATTGAAGCAGCGAGTCTGTGTTCATAAAAATACAGGAACTGCGAATTCGTTTTTAGTCATTCAAAACTATATCTGGGATCGGGGCACGTCTGGTGATAGTTATTCGCAGTTGAACTAATTCTGTTACTTTATTTTTTTCTGCAAATGATGTAATGATTGAGTATACTTAATGTCGTACGGCTTGTAAATGTTTCTTATATCAGTATCCCTACATCTGCATGGCTTTTTTAACAATCACGGATACTTTTGCCCAACACGCTTATATCAAGATCATTGTGTATGTTTGTATCGTATCTAACGTTTTAGTGATTTTCAGAAATTGCCTGAATCTTTTTTAAACTATAACATAATTTTGTTTTAGGGTCGAATACCCACGCTATAAGTCTAAGAAAAGTGTATAACATATACACGTCGACAGGTCTCCAAATTATGGCTACATGTATCAGAATTTATGATTTTTGCATAAATACCTGCTATCTTGACAAGCGGTACTAAATGCACCCACAAGAAGTTTGAAATAGTCAACACCCCCAGAAAATGAAGAGTTCAAGGTTTTCAACGAGGAGTCAACACCCGCAGAAGCTTCCTTCAACTCCTTCACCCAAAACTCTCCATAATCTTTGTTGGTTTTTCTTGTCAATTCTTGTTCACTGATTTCAGCAAATTCGGGTATGTCTTCTAAATCTGGAACAAAGCGGCATCCTCCAGCCAAAAAGTGAAGACCTCCCGATCGAACAAGGCGTACAAACCTGTAAATAAGCAGGAAGACTCTTAATTAATAATCCTATAAGTCAAATTAGTCTTTATTTCGCTATCAAATATTACGTCCTTTGTTGTTAACGCAGATACTCTTATTTCAATGTTCGCATTTCTTATTACGTTTCAATGTTTCCACACCTGTATTACATATCTCGTTACGTTACAACTATACGCAATGCTTTAGCGTTGTCTAGTAGTGGTATTTTAATTGATCAAAGTAAACTAAACTCTGCTGGTTATGCAATTTTATCCAAGCGATCAGAGTCACCATTGTGTATCTAAATCAAGCATTTTGGTTGTGTCGGTTTTAATTTTCCCGAACGATAAATAAATGTAGACGATAGCATTTGATAAGCATTTAAATAAGAATAAGTAATAGGGTAAGGAATAGTCTACTGTTTCTGTTGTAAATATTATAGTAACAAATTTATGAACCGTATGTCTACCTATTGTAGTAGATAGTGATTAGTTTTGTTAATTGGAGGGGTTTACTAGTTTAACAGTGTACTTCCATATTGTAATATTCTTTATCATGCATAATACTAGTACTATCTGTGTAATGAGTCAGGATAACTTTTTTATCCTGTATTTCTGTTAGCATCATTCGTATGTATCTGCAAGAGTTCTAATTCTAATCCCCTAGATATTGTACTTTTCTAATGCCAAAACACAGTTTAAAACCAATGAAACGCTTAAAAAATTACCTCTGTGTAATACTTGAATAATCTATCAATATTATTAATATGCAGATACAACATTAAAATGTTCAACTACGGTGTTGATGGTTTCTTTATCCGATAACAAGTTTAATGTTCATTAGTTTAGTTTAATAGAATTTAGCTCAATGATCATAATAATATGGAATAAGTCTCCGGTACAGAAACCATTTCTTTACAAAATAAATTGTGGTTATTTTTAATTCTATATCTGTATTTTCTCTACTTTAGAATATGTGGCGTTCATGTGAATGTCAAAGCAATGTTTTTAATATTGATGAAAATACCATGAACTAAAACCTTATTTATATTGAATAAGAAACAGTAAGCAATTACAGATCGTATTTTTTTTTGCTGATGTTTGTTAACCTAACCGGTACGGTACGGGTAAACAAGATTCGTTTGTCTCGACATTTTAGCTGTTGTCTGTACGTAAAAACTAATGGAAACTTTTTAGGAGTAGAAAAATTTTAGTTTTGTAAACATAAAAGTTTCTATTCAAAATTTTTGAAACAATTGCAATGGATAAAAGGTCAAAACGATATAACGAGCTTTGTCTACATATAGCGTATTAGAGTCGAATTGGACAAAATCGCGATAGAACAATATTAATCGCAAAAAGATGGGCATTTCCATGAAATTCTCTATATTCATTTTCATCATAATCAGTAATAAATTGTTGGTACTTGATACTGAATGAGTTTGAAACTTACCCAAGTGCATTTCCAATGTGAGTGATAAGAATACGGAAGTGATCAAGCCATGTTAATCCATCCTGAACACCTAATTTTCTTATCCCTTTTTTAAACTTTTCGGCTAATTTGAACGGGAAGTTGGACAGCTGTATTGGGTTGTTGGTTGACGTTTCTTGTCTACTTTGTTTGAATAATCGAATGTCTTTAGCCAAGCGAGAGCGAATTTGCTCTTCATATAGGAACTGTGAAAATGTGTGCATCTTAGGTCGGAGGAATTGATACGTAGCATTTACTGTAGTATTAGCCATTCCCGGACCATGAGTTCTCATCGAGTTAGCCAAGTGACGGATGTTTACTGTGTCCAAGTGTTTATTCTGAGAACTTAGTTGGATGAAAACTTGATTATTCAGATTATACGTGAACTCTTGAACGAATTTTGGTAGGTTTCTGACTATTTCCAAAATATCCCTTCCCTGCCAGAAAGGAATTCAATTACAACGGTTATAGTTATGAACTTATTCACAAAAGCTTTATATAAAAGTGAGAGCTGATAGGCATATAATTTTACCTGTTCTAGGCTGTGACCAGGTAGATGATCATCCACTACCTCCAGCTGAAATTTATCTGTGGCTAACACTCTCATAGTAGCATATGACTGCCAGTCGTGCAATGCAACGGAAGCCAAATTATAGAATGTCTTGCTAAGATAGTATTCAGTCTAAAGTGGCATCAAAAGAGTTATATTTATAGTTTACGAATTAGCCTTAGCCTTAATAAGGAATTTAACAAATAACGGGCTTAAGTTTTGATTACCATCAATTTAAAATCAATACATCGTTCAAGATCAAAAGTAAGCAAAGGAGCTTCTAGGAAATATTTAAATTCTTTAACTCCAACTCTAAAAGGGGAAGTAGAGTCTCCGGTCTGCACTTGTAAATGAGAATGTGCGAGTAGTCTTAAATCCGTTTCTATATCTTGACAAAGTCTGCTTATCATATTTAACTTGATATAACCTTCAATTTCTGTAACGAAGGATTTTCTCGCTTGATCACGATGAGGGCTTTTGTCAAGCAGGTTGTAACAATCTTGTAGAACCATGAACATTAAGGGTAATTTAGTAACCTCTATTTCATTTACGTAAATAGCAGAGAAATAAGAAGAAAGGACGATACGATGCCAATATATTGAAGATCCATCACAAAACTCTTGAATCCGTTGTTCCATATCAATCAGGTTGGATATCCTTTCTATAGCAGCTGGAAGAATCATGACAGCATCATCTTCTTTCCATAAACGAGAGCTTGCAAATGCCCAGTCTAAAGTTACTTTTGCAACGAGTAATCTCTTCTCTGATGGAGGTCCTCGCATAGAGTTTTCTAGAATCTTAAGAACAGATAAAGAATCTGATCTTAGCTCATCCATTTTCTTGAATTCTGGTGATGACAAAAGTTTTTGGATTCCTTTGATATGAGTTAGAGCTGTATGCAAAACGTGCTGAACAATGTAAATGGCTGAGTTACAGATCTGAACGGAAAACCGAAAAAAAATATTTTGAATTTCTTTCAGCAATTCCAGGAGTTGGCACAAAAGGGAGACTGTTTGTTTTGTCACTGGCTTTCGAAGATTGGCGTGCAAATTTATAGTTAGTTTGAAATTTTGACTGAGGATCTGAGCATACTTAATTCCTTGCAACAGTAAACTGCATCTTTTGGACAAATCATCTAGTTTAAGTTGATTCAGGGATTTGGAATAAAATATTTCTTGAAGTTTCACTGCCCACGTCCCCACTTGCATACTGTAGTTTAAAACGTCTTTCTGCAGTCCAGAAACTTTCTGCTGTAGGTAATTTTGCCGGTTGCTGACAAGAGTTTGAAGGGTGCGATTATCAAAAAGTTTCAAGTTTCCTATGGGAAATGAGTTTAAAAAATGTTCTGGAATCCATAGGACACATCCACCAATAGGCACTGCAGGTATTTTCTTTAAAGGCTCGAATAAACTTTTTTGAAAGAGTTTTTTCCAATCACATGTTGAAGGGAATAACGTTGATGAAAAGACAAATAATGCAGCAACTGCAATTGATTTTAAATCATCGCTTCCCTCAGTAAAATCTTTGTCCAGAGTGGAACTCATATTTATCACCTGGTATTGAAACTTCTCAGACAGAGTTGAAACTTTCACAAGTCCTTTTACTGATTGCTGATTGATTTTGTTTAAACAGTTCTTAAAAATCTGACCAGAAATTACCTCTTTATCTAAAAGAAATAACTCTCGTTCTAATTTTAGTAACTTTTCCGCGTCAGATCCAAAAGATGCACAGTCGGCTTGGACGGATTTAATCATTTGTCTATACTTTGACCAATGCTCTTGAAGAATTGGTTGATTCCGGAGTATTTCATCTAAAATAACTAATAGTGCAAGAAAGTCTCCCAGCTCTCTAAAGACCGTCTGTAATTGCAAGGTAGTTATGGCTACCACATGAGGTTTGGAATCTTTAAATAGGGATCCTAATTGGGTTACCCAATGCATACAAAGATCAGTTCCGGTTCTTAGGAAACTTTGAAGTTCATACAAAGATGGCAGAAATTTTGAAATAGCGACATGTCCTTCCCCCTCAGTTACAGAAGAAGATATAGGTGTTGACACATCTGATTCATAACTCTCTCCGTACAGAGTCAACAATGGAATGAATTTTGACGATCCTTCTAGTCTTAGAGACTTCAACTGACTTGTAAGGCTTACAAGTACCAATAGGACTTTTTGAACATCAAGGTTACTCTCAGGGGGGAGAGGAATGGCTATTAGTTCTTCAAATCCACATGGCTCTGGTATGGGTACCCACGTAAGACGTACGGGATTAGATAATTGATTCCATATATTATACGCAACAGGATAAGATGAGGGAACGGATAGAGCTCCACCATAAACTTCTACATCTTTAGTCTTCTTGTCCTCTTGTACTTTTCTTAGATTATCATCAAGAAGATGGATCAATTGCGTGGAATGACGTTCTAAGAATGACCCGAATTTCTTCAGGTGCTTCTCTGCCAATGTTTGATATGCAACTGTATCTGCGTCCCCCATCGATCACCAATTTGCGTAATATTTTTACTTCTGCATTCAAGTTTTTTTGTTCAATGTTCTCTTCTTGTTTTAACTCGGAAGTGATAGCTGTAAATTATTAACAATTTTTTAGTTGAATTTTTATCTCTCGTATCTTGCCAAAAATCAATACATTAAATAAAAGTCTAAAGTCAGGGTATGAATTCGTAAATTAGTTAGATGATAATAGTCAGACCAGAATCTGCACCTACCTGTCACCTCACACCTGGCAGCTGTCAACTGTTTTCCGAACAAAACAAAAACTTACCATTTATCATTAAAATCTGAAATGTGGACTCTTCAGTGAGTAGCAATGGCACCAGTCAGTGATGAGTGGGCAGTGGGGATGGACTGGACCGTCACCACACACGGGCAGTATAAAGGTAAATGCAATCCACTAGACCGACACCGACACCCGGGATTCAATAATTAATAAGACATTATTATTTGCCTAATACAATAAACATAAACGGAACTAAAATTGACATCAGAGAGTTTGATGATATGTGAAATGATTCGGGACTCCATTTTATGCACACACATACCAAATACTAATGTTAAATATACATTTACATTAATCAAATAGTCACACCACACACAAAATACAAAAGAATAATTTTACTCTGATGATGAGTCCCTATTGCTCCTGCTATTATCATATTATATCATCAGATTGACAAAAATAACATTTACTTCCCACGATCTCAAGTACTACTAGGAATTGGGGTAACGCAACACTACGTATGCCAATTTCCTTGCGTTTTATCCTACATCTTTGCTCTT
Organism: Isotoma viridis; assembly: GCA_034696425.1. NCBI lineage: Eukaryota > Metazoa > Arthropoda > Collembola > Entomobryomorpha > Isotomidae > Isotoma > Isotoma viridis. The sequence continues at coordinate 3,480 of JAQGAA010002028.1, read as the reverse complement.
TGTCTCTTGTCTCTCATCGCATCGTTTCGTCTCATTAGAGAGTTTTAAACCCCAAACCTTATTAAAATAAATTTTAAAAATTTAAATAAAACGAAATTTGTAAACGATATAATAAAAATATGTAGTCGTTGCCATCACTTCATTACTCTTCACTACACATCAATTCAAACTAATAAGTACACAATACTCAAAAATGACAAAAAAACCTAATTAAAATGCCTATATGCCTTCATGCCTTACTCCCTTTACAAGAAATGTATCTTTATTTTTTAGACTTGACATCACAGAGGTGCTAATTTTAAGACTAAAAAGTAAATGAGTCAGTACGCTAAATAAGCTGGTGAGGAAGTTCATGAGCATTTCGAAAAAATTCCACAAAGGAAATGACATACATAACATGGAAACCAACTCAGATGTCACACCGATTAAAATAATAAATAGAGAATTTTTATAGGGAAACATCGGACCTTATTAAAAATTAAACCGTTATAAAAATATATAATTCATGAAGGCCTGGCCCTCATGGGTACATATCCGCATTTATGTGTAAAACATGAGCACATGAAATAAGTCACTCGGGGTCGGGATACTCGCGAATGAACGACTGTGACAAAGAGGAAATAAAGCTATAAAAGTAATTCACAATGTTTTCATGTATTTTCATAGGGCGGCCTTGAATAGGACCCAATAGGGCCTCACCAATTGTGCTTTTTTGTATAAAAAGTTTAAAGGTAGAAAGAAACCCTTTTATGAAGGCTTATGAAGGCCTCCATGTTATAAGGGGAATATAAGATGGTTGCCTACTTTGTTACCTTCATCAAAAGTCATAGAAGAGTTGTGTTCTGTGCACACGGTGCCACTCTCCACTTGAGTTCTTTGGCAGAAAAATAAACAGCATCAGCAGAAAGAAGAAGAATACACGGGGATTTGGTTGGAATTGTGAATTGAGCTAAATTAATTAGTTTCGTCGTTTACACACTATGTTTTCAAGTGTGATTTAATATTATTTGTTACGAAACGACCTGCTTTTTGCTCGAGTGTTTTGTTTTTTTGTAAAAGTTAAAAATATTTAGTATTATTTTGTAAAAAAGTCAGAGTCGGCATTTTTGCATTATTGTGTATTGTGTATTGTAAAAATCATTATTTGTTCTTATTTTAATAGTAAAAGCTGAAAAGTGATTAAGTTTTAGAACTAAAAAGTACTTTCAACTTTCCAGACTTTGCAAAAATAACAGGTGAAAAAAACATTTTTGTTTTGTATTTTTGTTGTGCTGCTGATTTTAGCTGAAGTGTATGTTTAAATAAAATTGGACAGGTAAATCGCATTGCAAATTGTACATGATTGTGGATTGTATTTTTGTAAAGGCATTGATTGTCAGATACTTTTTAGCACATTTTTAGCACATTGTGAATTTGAGATCGAAAGTTCTGTATATCTAGCAGTTTTAAAGGTTTATATTTTTGTGTTTTGTAGAATCATCAAAATGTCGATACACAGAAAAAGGAAATTGGAGGAAGCTAGTGATGACTACAGTGCAGGGATTGAATCGGAAATAATAAAAACATCGACAGGCTCTAGTAAAAAGCACACAATCGATTCGGACGAGGAGGAGGAAAATGATGCTGAATATAACAAAAGGAAATATGATGTTATGAACGAAGATGATATCGAAGGTGAATTTACTTAAATATACTGTTGTGAAACAATGTCTGAGATTTATTGCTTTAATTCAATTTATGATATAATGGTATAAAATATCGCGTTGATTGTTTACAGGTCAGGAAGATGCAACAATAGATTTCGACGGAGAAACCAAAATAACCCCATTTAATATGAAGGATGAACTTGAAGAAGGCTATTTTGATTCTAATGGAACGTATATTTGGAACAAGCGAGATGAGGCAGAAGTTAGGGATAGTTGGCTTGATTCGATTGACTGGGTCAAGGTATGTTACTATTATTACTGTTACTGCATGGATAGGCAAAATGAATAATTCACATAGGTTAAGGTTATGATATAATTTACATTTCTATTTTTTTTTTAAGGTTAAGCGACCTGAAAACCCTGATGCTGAGTCTAATGAAAACTCCTCATCAAAAGACGATTTACTCAATCCTGATACGAGTGCAGATACATTAGTCATGTATAAGAAGCTACTTACGTTCCTAAGTCCCGGTGAATCTGTTTTGAAAGCAGTTAAGCGATTAGGTTGGTTTAGTCAAACTGCGTTTTTACAGCTTTGTTTTGTTATTAAATTATTCCACTGGTGGTAGCTCATCAATATGAACTCTTGTAATAAAATATGCACACATACTTTATTTTTCAGGTCCATCAAAGCAAATGTCTGCGTCAGAACGTTTGAAACAGAAGAAACTACAAAAAATGAAAGAATCATCAGGAGAAAGCTCAACAGACAAAGAGAAAGAACAGGAAAAAGAAAAATTGGAAGCATCAGAGGTAGAAAAACTAACTGAAGTTGCAAATGCTATTCTATCTGCCACTGGAAATATGGATATTTACCAGGAGACTTTTGAAAGTATCACCTTTAAGGTAGTTCCAAATTTGTCTTTTGTCATGTAGTTGTATTGAATGCATAAAAGTATGTTTAATAGCCATTATGCTATAACGCAAATTCGTTATAATTATATAGATAAATCGGGAAGAAAATAAGCCAGTAATAGAAACAATGAAAGAAGATGACGGGTCCGACATGTTTGGTGATGATTTCGAGGTTAAAACAAGCACTGACAATCCGAAACCTGACGCTGTAACTAACGGAGAAGGTCCAAGTGGTAATATCACCGATGCTAGTGATGAAGTTAAATGGGAATTTAAATGGGAAGACAAAGAAGAAGCTCCAATTTATGGTCCTCACACATCCTCCGAAATGAACGCTTGGGTTACTGAAGGTTATTTCAAAGATGGAGTTTTTGTCAGAAAACATAAGCAAGCTGGCTCATTCTATACGTCAAAGAGAATTGATTTCGACTTATATTGTTAGTTTATCTTCTGAAATTAGCATGTAATCATTTTTATTTTTGTCAAAAGTGTTCTTAGATTGTGTGGATTTGGTAAATATCTATGAGATACAAATATATAAAACTTAATAGTTTGGGTAATTAATTAAGTTTACCTAAAGCATCGTGTGATTGTTTCCCTTAACGGGTGGATGCAAAAACTGTGTTGTTATTAGGAATGAAATGAATAATAATTTTCTACGATACACCACAACAAAACTAATGAATTTTTAACATTAGTTATTATTCAAGCAAATCAAATCATAAGAAATAGAAATGTAATTTAGTAAGTTTGAAATAAACTTGATGCTTATAAGCACAGCTATTACTTATTATATACTGTTTCCTTGATTGATTCATAATCATTTCATCATCATTAAAAAAATGTCACTATTTATTTTTCATCCATCCAACTGATCATTAGGCTTTCACATGTTTAAGCGTTCATTCTAATCTAAATG